>JBBPMS010000179.1:25999-43043 GCA_038090435.1 Phylloporus scabripes | reverse complement strand
TGATTGCTGCGAGTTCAAGATCGGCGGCATGGTAATTTCGCTTGGCCATTGGTTTCGGGGTGATATGCGGTAGATGGGTTTCCTTCGATTTGCAGTTGTGCGTAAAGTTCCTTCATAAATGACGAGACAAACTGCAGACCTCGGTCAGAGATGACTTTTTGGGGAATTCCGTGAAGCTTGAAAATTTCGTTGCAGAAGATTTTTGTGACGCCTTGGGAAGAGATTTCTGTAGTAATGGGGAATAGGCGTATCATCTTGGAAAATCAATCTACTACGACCATGATGGCGTTTTTTCCTTTTGATTTTGGGAGTGGGCCAATGAGGTTGACAGATATGATTTCCCATGGAGCGTTGGGAATAGTATTCGGATTTAGTGGAGTTCTCTTTCCTTGGGTGTCGGGCTTGACTCTCTGACATTTATCGCAACCTTTGACATATCGTTGAATGTCTCGTTTAATGGTAGACCAAAAGTAGCGAGTTTTAATCAGATCTTGGGTACGCCGGACTCCTGGGTGACCTACTAGGGGATGGTCGTGGTTTTGTTTGATAACTTCTTCACGAAGTTGTAGGTTAGGCGGGATATAGAGCAGGGTTTTCCAGTGAATGAGTCTGTCCTTTTCATACCAAGGTGAGTCCTTGAGCTTCAAACCTTCCTTGACAAAGGCTTTTGTGTGGAATTGGTTTTTTGTCACCATTGACTCAATCGTTTCCGACTGTTTTTGCGATGATGCACGAGTGTCCACTCTTTCGGGAAGGATCTCCGTTGAAGAAGACTCATCGTGCGTCGTCGAGTGTGGTGATGGGAGGATGGTAATGCCGACATTGTCAGACGTTACCCCCTTTTCAAAGTCTGGCCTCCGAGACAGAGGATCAGCGGGGTTGGTTTTCCTGGGGTGATGTTCGATGGTATAATGGTATTCCTGCAAGGTCTGGTACCATTGAGCTTGGCGTCGACTAAGATCTTGGGGTTTTATAAAATATGTCAGGTTTTGGTGGTCGGTGAGGATGGTGAAGGGGTGAGTTGCATCGAGGAGATAATGACGCCATTCCTTAAGGGCAAAGATGATGGCAGCGAGTTTGAGATCAGCGGCGTGGTAATTACGCTCAGCATCGCTGAGGGAATGAGAGATATACGTGACAGGGTGCCAATGGTTGTCTTGTTTTTGTGTGAGGATGGCACCTAGTCCGATACTCAAGCCGTCAGTTTCGATACAAAAGGGATCAGTGTCGGTGGGCATTCAAAGGGCAGGAGCAGAAGTGATTTTTGTCTTAAGAGTCTCGAATACCGTTTGACAAGCAGAGGACCACACGAAAGATTGTTTTTCTGATGTTAATGCATTGAGAGGTCGTGTGGTCGCCGCAAATCCTTCAATGAATCGACGATAAAAATTGAGGAAACCTAGGAACCCATGGAGTTTTTTGTGACAGGTTGGTACCGGCCAATCCATCACTCCTTTGACTTTCCCAGGATCCATTTTGATTTCTCCCTCTGAGACGATGAGACCAAGGTACTCGGTTTCTATGGTTTCGAAGTCACATTTGGTGTGCTTAAGGACAACTTATGATCACGCAGGATTTGTAAAACTTCTCTAATGATGGTTCGATGTTCAGCCAACGTTGTAGTGAAGATCATAATGTCATCCATATATATGACTACTTTACCACAATTAATGAGATCATGGAATATGTGGTTCATCATCGTCTGGAACGTAGCAGGGGAGTTCGTGAGCCCAAAGAACATGACCAATGGTTCAAAGAGTCCACGGTTGGTGCGAAATGCAGTCTTCCATTCATCACCTTTCTTCATCCGTATATTGTTATATCCCCAACGAATGTCAAGTTTGATATAGTATTTGGCAGTTTTGAGCTTGTCAATGAGCTCAGAGATGAGGGGAAGAGGGTAACGGTTCTTGACAGTGATATCGTTGAGTTTACAATAGTCTTGAACAGGACAAAGCTTTCCATCTTTCTTTTTGACAAAGAAGAAAGCGAAGGCAAATTGGGATTTGGAAGGTCGAATTCGACCAGTTTTGAGATTTTCTTCCGGGAAATCATTGAGCTCCTTCTGCTTGGCGGTAGTGAGATTATAGGTCTTGCAATCGACCTTATGGTTTCCTGGTAGCAGTTCAATGGCGTGGTCCCATGAGTGACGAGGTGGAAGTTCATCGAACGTTTCTTTGGTGAAGACATCCTTGAAATCGTGATAGACATCAGACACGACTTCTTCAAAGGTCTTAGCTTGTTTCACTTTGCTGGTTTCGATCACGATGTCGGTGGAGAGATTGTTGATATATTTGGGATTGATCATAAACAAGCATTCAGGTTCGTTGTTGTCATCATTGTCATCACATGGTAGTAGGCCTGGGATTTCGTCGTGATTACACGTGAATTTAAGCATTCGTTCTCACCAATCAATCGTGGGGTTGTGTTTAGCGAGCCAGTCGAACCCAAGGAAAATTGGGTGAGTGCTGAGGTTCGACAGAGCCATGGCGATTTGTTTATGATAATCGTCAATTACCAATTCTATGATAGCGAATTCCTTGATAGATCCAGCACTATTAATCGAACCGTCTGCATTATATACAGGAATAGGTCTAGGTAATGTGTATGTTTTGAGTCCCTGTTCTTTAGCAAATTGTTCGTCCATCGTTGTACCAGTACACCCTGAATCAAGCAAAGCTACTATGTCTAAGGTTTCACCTGCTGGAGTCAAGATTCGGGTTGATACTTCAAATGCATTGCTGGATCTTTTTCATTGTACGAACTTAGGTTTGTGTTAAAGCTCGCAGAGGACGAATTGGGCTTCGAGAGAAGTCATCCCTTTAAGTTGCGAGATAAGTTGGGGAGATACTTCATTAAACCTTGATTCGTGAACAAAAGATCACACGTGTTTCATTGACCGATCGAGGTCGGTGTGATCGACTACTTGTTTGATCCATTGGGAAGTCCAAGAATCGACAGTGTTCATCCAATGCCTTCCAGCTGACTTATCCGTTTTTGGGATCGCCGTAGAAACTGGAGACAACTCAGCAGGTTGCGCAGCAGACCGCTTATCTGTTTGGTCAGAACGGATCGCCGTGGGTTTCTTAGATGACTCAGTCTTGGATGGTCTTTGGAGGATACAGATCTGGGGGTCCTTGTTTGTTCTGGTAGAACCGAAACCCTTGTCTCCTCGCTCAGTTTCCTCGAGAGTCTTTGTTTATTTTAGTTTTTCCTGATTTATTTTCTCGATGATAAGTTGAGCGATTCGATCTCCAGATTTTATCTCGAATTGTATATCGGCATGGTTGATCAGAAGTATCTTAATTTCTCCTCAGTAGTCTAAATCAATCACGCCAGCACCCACATCTATTCCTTTTACTGCCAAGCCAGATTGTGGGGCAATTCTTCCATAGGTGCCTTTGGGGATTGCCATTGCGATCTGGGTTCCTACGAGTGCGCGTTTTCATGGGAAAATGGTCTTGGTTTCTACAGTGTATAGGTCAAAACCCGCAGCTGCAGCACTCTTTCTTTCGGGAGTTTGGGCATTAGGACCCATTTTTGTGAACTCAATTGATGAGATCTCTATTTCATCAATGGGGAGAATAGCGAATTTATTGTTTGAGGGAGTACATAAGGTAGTAGTACAGGATGTAGACGAAATAGTATTAGGAGAAACAGTCGATCTCAATTTTGCTCTCCGGCAGGAAAATCCTTTTCAATCTTTTGAATGGCATCAGCCAATTCATTGGCGGTGGTGTATGAGATTTGTTGGTTTCGGAAAACCATGGTGCAGACGGTGCGAGGTTTGCGGAGGTGTTCGGCACATGGCCAAGGTTTGCCACATTTGAAGCATTTGCCTTCGGCGCGAGCTTTAGACAAATCCATTGGGATGCCTTGCCCAGTGAACGTGCCAATCCTGTTAGGATCAGGAGAGGTCTGGGCAGCAGGTGTAATAGATGTGGAGCAAGGAGAGAAGTTCAAGATGGGGTTTTTTCCTTTGTACCTCAGACTGACATACCCTTGGGTAGGGTTGAATGTTTTAGGAGCAGGGGCAGTCGGTACGGTCGAGGCGCACTTTCTGTCCATCATCTCCTGCCTGATTCGTTCCCCACGGATGAGGGCATAGATCCACTCATCAATGTCAGTACTGTCGATCAACTGGGACTGGGATGTTTCGACATATTCTACGATATCCTATCTTACAGCCTTTCTCAACATGTTAATGAGGAACGTTGAGTTACTTGGTTTGTTGTAACCCACTTCTTCTGCACACTGCATAAATCGCAGGCAGAACTCTTCGACCGATTCGTTATTTTTATGTTTGAGCGTGGTTAGCTCATCTTGGGCTTTTCTTTTGATATCGGCCGGTGCATGTTGACAGCGAGTGCCTTGGAGAATTCCTCGAAGCTGGCGCATTGCAGTCATGCTGCGTTTGCATCGAGGTACATATTTGCAAACCTTCCTGCTGGTCCGTCTTTCATGAGTGCAAGCACGATCATGATCTTTTGTTGGTCATTTGGGGTTTCCTCAAACCCTCCTAGATACAGGACTATGGTTCTTCACCATGCGAAGAACTTTTGTCTGTCGCCACCGAAGTTCTCTGGTTTTGGCATGAATGATTTGCCAATTTTCGGGGCATTGCTTGGTAGTTCGGGTGCAGTGGTCAGAGTGACCATGTTGGGAAGGGTGAATTTTGCCTTGGCCACTTGTGACATCTCGAAGTCGAGAATGGCACTGCGGGAGGCGCGGGTAATGAGGTCATTCAATTCATCACGGGTCATTTGGATGAGTTGAGAGGGGTCTGACATTCTAGGAGAGGGTGGTGGGAATGAGTCAGAGGAAGTAGATGATGTCGGGGAATCCAGTTTCGCAATGACCGAGCTTCAATGATACATGCGTATGCATCTCTCAATGAATCAGGTCCGAATGCGGTAGAATGTGGGTCTCTTTCTTCTTCTTTCACCACTAATCATTCCAGCGGCAAGTCGAAGTCGTGGTCAAGGTCGGAGTGTCACAGGTCTAAGTCGAGATAAAAGACCTTATCAACACAACCTGATGACGCTGGTTTAGCAACGAGTCTCACACCAAGGGCTCGTAACGGTGGGTGAACTGGTATATCGTGCTACCAACACGCTTGGGTCGACATCACCCAAGAACCGTCCGTAGTGCACTATCGGAAAAAGCAACTTTATCCTTATTTATAATGCCGGACGAGCATATATGCAGCCCTGAAGTACAAGAGGCTCCCTCGTTTGGGATAAATCCCTGCTCAAAATGAGCGTCTCGTTAACCCTCGAGTCCAGGTGTGGGGTGCACAAATGTGCAAAAGAGTATATGGACAGTATTGGGGATGAAGTATTCCTGACAAAGGCAGATAGAGTAGGAGTAGCAAAGTAGGGCGCAAGTGCGTGGTACGAAGAAGGATAGTTTTGGAATTATTTCAGGACTCAGATGCAATCACTCAAAGTGAGCTAATGCGAATGATGAATGAGAATTCCAAAACTAAGGAAAATACATCGTACAGATCAACTACTTATATACTGCTAGCCTTGTGGTAAACATGTGTAGCTATGTCATGGGAATGGAATGTGATAGAACATGAGAGAACCTTTGTGACATGTACAGGAGTATTCTAGAATCGTGAAGATGTGAAGCGAAGAAAGAAATTCTTACAGGCACCCGGGTCGGGCGTCGATGTTGAACAACCTCGCACTTCACCTCGCCACTCGGTACAAACAATTGGGGAGACTTGATGAACTCAGTGAGGCCATTGAACTCTCAAGAAGTGCACTGGCGCTCTCCCCACCTGGGACTGCCCATCAATCAACCACGTTGAACAACCTTGCATCTCAACTTGTCAGCCGGTATGACCGGCTGGGCAGAACGAGCGACCTCGATGAGGCCATCGAGCTCGCTAGAAGCTCGCTGGAACTCTGCGCACCTGGTCATGCAGAGCGGCCCATGGCGCTGAACAACCTCGCACTGTATCTCTCTACGCGATACAAACAGCTGGGGAGGCTCAGTGACCTCAACGAGGCCCTTGATCTCTCCCAAGGTGCACTGGCGCTCTGTCCGCCACCGAATCCGAATCGGTCAACAGTTTTAGCCAGCATTGCAACTCATTTCTATGCTCGATATGGCCACCTGCATGATATCAATGACCTCAATGAAGCCATTCAGTTCTGTCGAAGCGCTTTGGCGCTCCGTCCACCAGGGCATCCTGGTCGATCCACCACGTTGCATAACCTGGTGACATATCTCACCACTCGATACGAGAAGCTTGGGAATATTAGCGACCGTAATTAGATCATTAGCCTCTCCCGAGCGTAGGCAGTCAAGGTTGAAACAGGTTAGTATTGGTGAAGGAGCGACAGAGGCAAGCGACTCGAGCTACGAAAATGAACGTACTATTGTGACACTGTATCCATTGTAAAAGTATGATCATTCTAAATCAATGTCTGAATCACAATCATGTCGAACAGGGCTCTCGCCCTTTCAAGCCTTTGTAGACATCCTCCTGATGCCTCTTTGAGGTTTCCGAGTTTATCTGCCATCAGGGAGATCACGAAAGCACCACAACAACGGACCTGATTTCAGAGATCGTGTGCCGAGCAGATACTATCTGTACAAAGCCTGGCCTTCCGTTGCGATTGTTCACGATCGAGAAGCACCGACAGAGGCAGCTTCATCGAGGAGATGGTGCTGGAGACTGGGTAAACAGAATGAGGTAGTACATGTTGTAGGATGGCGCTTTCGAGCGAATCTATGTTCATCCCTATGAGAAAAAACAATGACTTATATAACAGCCATCGTGGGGTGAGTGCGAATGGGATGGTACCTGTAAGACGAGTTTGGCACTGTACTTGATTTGAATAAGCATGGAAAAGTCAATCGCGGGATGTCCAAATGCACCTGGGATGAAGACTTTTGGCCTTGATTAATACCTGCAGTGAGCGCTTCATACAATAAAACCGCCTATTGAACATTAGTTGTCGCTACCGCGACAGGTACCACTCTGCTCAAAACGATGTCTTATCATACCTATAAGGAAAACCACGGAGTTCTCCATAGTTTATCTTTATCATACTAAATCTTAGCAGCGAATCGTTCAATCGAGAGTGCCATGCGGGTTGAAGCTTGGTGTATGATTCTGGGTCGTGGATACATAAACGGTTATGACCTACCAAGTAATAGTCGTCCGTTCTAAGCACAAAAACGTTGAAGTAGTGACTCTGCCTGATGCTATTTCTGGCCCACGGCGTTTCGCGAGCCATATGTCACTCGATGCAATTCCTGGTGTACCTGAGTTCTGTAGTAACTCGAAATCAGATTGACCGTGGACCTACAACTGAGTGCATCAAGAGGCAGCGAATATGGACTCGGCTGCAGGCCCACAGGCCACACACTACCAACGGACCCGCGTGGTTCCAGGTTCTGGAGCGTTGTTCACACGACCGATTGCAAAGTATTGTCTCACGCCCGACTCGCAACATTCAGATTCGGACCTTGACTATTCCAAGGGATTGATATAATCTACAACATACTTACCACCGTTAGATCAGGAACTGTCATCCTGGTGAGTGTGTCTCGTGATCCCCACCCAACATAGGGGAAAATGCTTGTCTCACATGATAGCTAGATATCGGGATTAAACCCTCTGCTTGAACGACAGAAAATGGTAGGGAACCTTGCAGGATGGAACTCCTGCATGATGTACCAACCAAATGTGGTAATCATTGCGCCTGGCACAGTGGGGTTAGTCTAATGTCTGTTCAAGAATCATTTGCTAAGCTTTCGGGAGCAAGACCTTCACCCTTAAAAGGCTTCAGCGCTCAGCAGCCAGTTGGCTGAGATCCGGGAACTATGTGCGGGTGTTTACGATGTCCGCTGTCGATGTGACACATTGCATTACAATGACGACGATAGTATCAGTGCCCCAAGTGCCTGACTTAATGTACGCCTCTTTTGACTAATACCACCGTATGATGACATTATCGCACTTTCCTACTCGGTAAGGTGT
Source organism: Phylloporus scabripes (assembly GCA_038090435.1). Taxonomy (NCBI): domain Eukaryota; kingdom Fungi; phylum Basidiomycota; class Agaricomycetes; order Boletales; family Boletaceae; genus Phylloporus; species Phylloporus scabripes. Next base: position 35,041 of record JBBPMS010000179.1, on the reverse strand, counting down.
ATCTGCAACACGAGCTCAGTCCCGACTGGTCGCCAAGCCAGTGGTCGGGCGGTGTAACAAGTGAGAAAGTCTATACAGTTTGTTGTCTATTCCAGACCAATCGCACTGCATGCACGATAAGTTGACTCCAACGCCCTAAAATACGAAACGGAAATGACCGGATCACACTCATGTGACACCCACGTATGCTGAAGCCTCAACTTATTCGGTTATAGATGAGAGATACCAGGTAGATTGCACAGGAGCTCGAAATTATGATTCAAGTTAAGGTTGAGGATGTGTTTGATGACAAACACTTATCGATCCCGTTGGTGTCGCTGGTTACATATGAGGATGGATGAGAGGCTCTAGTCTAACGAATGCTTGGCATCAGGAATCTGTTCCACTAGATAAACCAAAGTTTTACCTCGGATGGTAATGGTGGCATCATCACCCTCATATTGATTATTGGAGTCAGACTAAGGTTATGATGAGGGTGGAGCCCCATGGCGCAAGCGAGGGTGTTCTATTCTTGCTGTACCCAGCGTTGCAACGTGATTTTCATTGTCAGAGATCCTCTTTATGGTCTGTGGGGGTAAGAAAGTGAGAAAAGTGGCGCAGTGCGACTTCGGCCGTGATGATATTGAGCCAACCCTCGGTGTAAATCCTGTGGAGCGCTGCGGATAGAAGACTTGCTGTAAACAAAGAACTCGGTGATTGCGGCCACCGGTCATTGGAGCAAACCATATACGATCTTCCCCAGGAACTGCGTAGAAATCGGCAAGCACAAATTTCGAGGGCGATAATGTGATTTCTACAAGCACTGTGGTATATGGAAAGAAGAACTGGAAGGGGGTGACGCTGCCATGGACTGAGAAAAAGAAAGAAAGAGAAAACAAAACAAGGTACGTTAGCGCGCGGTGTCACATGTTTACTGTCCAAGATCGTCTCATGCCCGCAACGGCATGAACTCTGGGTTTTTCTGGAATCTGATGGCTTTCTAGGTTACAACATCTAGATGCCAGCATCGCCCTGCCCTTTCATCGCCTCGTAGGTGGCGGGGATTTTTTTGGTGATCATAATCTTGTCACTTATTCGTTTCCGTCCAACCACGATGGGGGCGTGTGTTACCGGATGGGCCTCGGAAGGTGTGTACAAATCAAGATTTAATTATCATCTGCAAGCTTTCCGTCACTTTAAAAGACCTCCGTCTCGCTGCAGTCCCCATTATCACCTCCCTCTACTTTCTCAACCAACATGTCTGCAGAAAACACCCCTTCCCTTCCCCCTGACCTCGTCTCCGAGCTCTCCGCTGCCATCCGCGGCCAGGTCTATCTCCCAACCGATCCCAAGTAAGTGTTTGGACTCTTTTCCCGCCCCTCTGTTGCAACGACTTTCCTAGCTTCGTGGACTACTCTAAAATGTTCAACGGCGACGTCAAGGTTTCGTCCATGGCCCTCGCTTGCCCTTTGGATGCTCAAGATGTCAGCCAGTGAGTCGCGAACACGCATCAAAAACACGTGTACTCATTTCTAACACCGCACAGAATCATCAACTTCTGCCAGAACCACTCTCTCGCCATTTCCATCAAAGCCGGTGGTTATGGTACAGCGGGCTGGGCCGTTGGTGGTGATATTATTGTTGATCTCAGCAGAATAGTCCAGACAGAGATCGAATCTCCAAACGAGGATGGAAGCTTTACGAGTATCAGAGACATGCCGCTGCCCGGTAGTAAGGGTAAGGAAAAAGCGGCGCCGGACATCTCGGTCACTGCGGCAACTGGTAAACGCAGAAGGGATGAAGACGCAAAGCTTCGTACATATAACGCGCCTTCCCTTTCTGTTAACACGTTTCTCCATCCTGGAGGTACCATCGAACCTTTCCGCCCCTCCAATCGGCGAAGGTTAGACGACTCGAGTCCAAGTGACGATTCTTCCCTTCGGTCACCTGATCGAACATCAGGAGTGGAGAACACTTCCGAACAGCAGGCAGGTGCGACTGGGGACATCTTGTCGCCATCCCTCTCTCTCCCTTCCCAGACTACAGTATCTTCCATCCCAGTCACTGCAGACCCGTTCGGATACCTTGACGATGATAGTCAAATTCCTCCCCCTGCGGTTGGATCCACATCTCAATATGCACGACATTTGCCCAACTCAATGTTTGCTTCGCCCGCATTCCTTGCTTCCGCACAAAACATGCTTACTTACGCTACCCCTATTCACTCTCACGCCTATGTCACTTTTGGTGCGGGAATGAGACAAAAAGAGGTTGATCAATTTTGTGCCGCCAATCCCTTGGAAGCGCAGTCCTTGGCAGGTGGACGTAGCGCAGTGCCGTACCACATTCCCTTGTGGGTATATTTGTCATTCGAGATTTGACGTGAATAACCAACTGCCACTAGCGCGGCTCACCCGGTCGGCTCTGCTGTCATGCTTCTCGGAGGCTTTGGTTTCCTGGGTCGTCTCCATGGATTGAGTATTGATAATCTAGTCGAAGCCGAAGTGGTGCTTGCAGACGGGCGCATCGTGATAGCTAACGACAAAGAACATTCGGGTGAGCCCTCAGGGAGTCATGCCGGGTCCATGTGACTCATCGTGGTCTAGATCTTTGGTGGGCGCTTCGGGGGGCTGGGCCGGCCTTTGGTGTCGTTACCCGTTACAAGGCCAGAGCCTTCCCGGTTCCTGTGGTCTTTGCTGGCAGTCTTATTTAGTGAGATCTCTGCTTGGCCCTTTATTACAAACCTTGATTTTCTTCCCTCCACAGTCGCTTTCATCGAGTAACTGCGCCATCGCTCATCAAGCACTTTCGTGACTGTGTCAAGGGTGCTCCACGCGAACTGTATGCCAATGTTCTCCTCACAGCGGGTCCCGAGGGTCAAGACTCTCTCGTAGTTATCCAAATGTGCTATATTGGACCCAAAATCAGAGGTCTAGAATTCCTCCAGGCCATCTCCTCTTGGGATGGCGAACGTTGCTTGCTAAACGAAGTAGATGAAAAATCCTTTTTACACCAACAAGACAGTGTTGCCCAGGTGCTGAGAGGCAATGGTATGTCTACATCGATCTTTGATGGGGACGAGTATTAAAATGACGATGCAGCGGGCAACAAGTGGTACATCCGCTCCGCGTTAATTAGCTCACTTCCCGACGACATCATCAATAAGACGGTGCTGCAATTTTCCCAGACACCTGTTGGCTGCAGTATGTCTCTTACCTTTGGAAATCACCTCGCTGACGACTGGTAGCTTGGCTCTTTGAGCTCGCAGGGGGGGCTCTTGTGGACTTTGAAAACAGTTGCTTACCCAGGTCTCAGCGTGAGGCAGCGTTCACTGTGGCTGCCCTCCACCAATGGGACATTGATTTCGAGGATCCACGATGCATCGAGTCTGCAGAAGAGGTACTTCTATTGAATCCATTCCTTTTTACCAGTTTTTCCTCACTACGCATTTCAGTGGATCGCAGAGACGCTTGCCCCTGTGTCCATTGGTGGCCCGTTACCAAGTGTAAGCCTTTTCGTCCTCGATGATATCCAGGTGTCCAAATTCTGTGAGCAGTTCTTAGGAAGACATGAACTGCCCGACCGAGTCAAGTCATGCTTTGGGGAAAACTGGAACAAGCTCTGTGATGTGAAGCGCGCGTACGACCCGTCAAACTTTTTCAGGAACTCGCTCTGGCCCCTGGAAGCCAGTGGCGAGGTCGTCCCGCCCGAAGCGCACGAACCTGAACACATCCCATCTTGAGCGTACGTTTCACCCTGCATGCATGGCCTGTTCGGTCGTTTATGGACGTTTAAATTACGTTTATGGTCACTCAACGGACTTCTCTTCTTCTTTCTCTCCCACTGTCTTCGCCCCACATGATTGTATGATTGATTATATAACGTGACCCAATATGCATTTGGACAGAACATTGTTTGTATAATGCAGTATTAAGGACCATTCTTTTCTTCGAAACGTGCGTACAAACCACGCCTTCTCAGCATGTTCCATATAGGCAACGGCGAAACGAAGACAGGAGCGATAGCCGTCCCCTTGGAGCCTTTCAATTTCATCTCTAGCCGGCTTTGTAACCACGAAGGATGCGCGGTGTACAATGAAGGAAGCAGGGTAATCAGTCATTGAACTTCCTGAATTTCTTTCTGATTCCCCGATGAAGAGCACAGCCCGCAATGAACAGATTGAGATGTCGCTCAAACAAAGTGTGTGGCGTCTTGGTTTTTCGTGATCTATGCGGCAACACGTCCAATGGGCTTTGCGATAGGTTTATCGCGTCCCCTACGCACGACATGTCTGGTCGAGGAAAATAAAATGGAAAGGTCAACCTATTCGGGGATCGGCTCATTTGCCGCACCCGAATTGGACAGAGGGATCTTGATTTTGGGTGGCTGGTCATTGACTAAGCGTGAGCACATTTTGCGGTTGGCCTTTACTCATCGGTCTCTTTGTCCTTTACTGAGGGAATTCTTGCGCAAGCCAATCTTTTGGACAGACCATTCTGCACGAAAACATGCTACGATGGATCAACAGTAGTCGCCTGGTTGAATCGGGACAGCGTGCTGTTTGGGTGGCTAATAATCGAATGCAGAAGAGGGTGCACCCATTGGTGCTTGGATTACCCCCGTTCTTCTTCTTATCACCTTGTCTTTCTCTCCGGGCCATTCGCCTTGACATAAACACCAGTCAGTTGGGGAAGGAAGAAAAAAGTGAACGAAGCTACTCACTTGGGGACACACGTACAATCGATTCAGAAATGTTCTTTGCATGGCTGGTGACCGATCGAGGCAAAGAAACAAGAACGCGTTTGGTGCTTGACCCTTTGTTCTCGTTCTTCATCTAGAAGACTAGAACTATTTGCTTGATGTGTATGCTGACCAGTTGGGCAGAGCTACATGGAGCTCGGTGGTGCCCCGGTATGTGAAAGAAGTGAAAGAAGTGAGCGAGACACTCGCTCGGGTTTATGAGCAGAGCCGTAGCACGGAGAGGACAGACTAATTGCGGCAGTGTCCTTGCCACAAACATGTGTATGTCCATATTGGGGAAAGCGTCCTGCCTCAAATATTCAAATATCAGTAACCACGTTTATGTTTGTTCGTAATGCCCGCGGTCAGAGGACGGCATGACAGGCAGGCATCCCATCTCTTCATGGTAAATGGCTAAGCGGAATCACAGACCCAGAGATAGAACTGTGCAGATGGAGGTTGTGTGTGAACCTGCGAATAAAAATAGAATGCTAGACCCGTTGGAATGCAACCCGTCATTTGTGAATTAGCATGAACTAGGTCAGTGGCGCAGAACAGTATGGACAAAATCGCCCCGCGCGAGATCTGACGGAAGTATGTTGGGTGCATAGAGCGTGGTACTATATCCGACGCGCTAATAATAGCGAACACTCTCCTTCGTCAGGGACCATCCACTTCGTGGCTACTGGTGGAAGGTTGCGCGACACGTTTTTTCAGTGGTGGGATTGCATTGTTCCGAGACAACATGGTGTCAAAACGGACATGTAACTCACCGCATGTTTCACGTATCGGATGTTAGTACAATAATGGAACTTGATGTGGTTAACTGTCACTCCATCAATATTTGTTCATAACTACCTGTCAGCACCCTGAGCATACGCACTGCCTAGCGTAAATGGATTGAATCCTTGGTGTTGGCCTAAGAATTGGGTATGGTTTTCACGATCTGGAATTCAGCCCTTGCCCTGGATTGCTAATAGTATACGATAAGCGACCTACTGGGCGTGATCGCCGTTGAAGTTGAGTTGAGATCTTGTGGAAGATACTGGCTTGGAGATATATCAATACTCGCCTTGACCGCATGTACTGATGAATGCCGACGGAATAAAACTTGCGATGCATAGCGAGCACCAACATAGACTATCTTGTGTCCATCGGACATCACTGGTAACTGTCAGACACGTTTCTAAAATGACTGACAAGGTACAACACTGGCACCTACATGCATGACACGTAACCATCTAGTTGCAGGCTGCTATCTGACCTTGCAACATTGGAGTTCAGAATGAAATAGTCCTTCTCGAAAAGATAAATCCACTGACACAACGTCGACCATTAATGCGACCATTTGAGACCCGACGGTGCAAAGTATCAGTAGACGTGAATAACCACGGGGTTGCCCCGGCGCGCCTAGACATTGAGTGGTAATTTCCCCGAGAACAAAGGACGTGCTAACTCATGTGCGCTTGCTCTGGGCGGACTTTTTGCAAGCATAGTGGGATCAATATTAATGAGAGTGCGCCGATAGGAGAACGTAGAATCGTGGGAGTTTCTTGCGTGACTCGTTGCGTTAGTCGCAGACCATCATTCTTTCCTGCATTCCTGTCACAAATTCCGCCTTCCCGGTTGTACTAATGGCGTGTTCATGAACTATTCAACGGGTTTATGGCCGATACTGCTGCAGGCAATCTCTCCCTCAATTGCTGTGGATATCAATGCATCCCGCTTGTAGTGACGGTCATGAAAGCACCCGCTTCTTGGTTGTCGACCTTGGATACCTTCCCAACCGCATCGAATCTCGACCTCGATCTCTTTGGACGGGTCTTCGTCTCGTCGAGTTTCATCACCTGCGTGGATCCCCACCTCCCCAAGCGTCAACCGCGCCGCTACTTCGCTCATATTCCACCTCGTCTGATCGTTTCAACGGTCTCAGGAAAGTCGGCATCATTCAATCTTGTCTCGTCCATGCCCCAGGATTCCGGGGCATTAGGCGCGTCACGTCAGTTCATTCTCTTCATTCTGCGAACCTAGTGCTGAATCGCAGGACGACCAGTATTCATACCTAGGCGTCCCATTCATCATAATCCATTCGATAGGGTTCCTCGCCATTGAATACACGCTTTCATCGCCTTGTTAGAAGTAAGCGAATGCATCTTTTTTCCCGAGCACATCAGTCATACCCACGCCTTACTGGGGCGGGTTAAGTGGACGCAAGGCTCCCCTTCTGGCGAAGACTAGTGACAATAGGTAACCATCAATACCAGTGTGCGTAGGTGCAGTTCAAACATTTGTTGGCGTTCTGTTGGCCCAAGTGAGAGGTCCGCAACAATAGAATCCAGATCGTGGCCATCAGGCGTGTTCCCCGAAGAATCACTTGCGATATTTTGTTGCGGTGTATGAGGGATTATAAGTGAGGCAGAGGACCAGATAAGTGTGGTTGAACGACCATATGGCTTGAAAGGGTTGGGAGTAAGTAAGTGGAAAGTTCTGATTTGTGATCACTTACATCAAGACTGAAATCCAATGTTTGTTCACTGTCAGAAACGTGCGTGGAGTGTGGTGGAGGAAGGGCCTGTGGGTCGCTCATGTCAGGGGGTGCGGAATCCGTGTGTGATAGAGCGGGGAGTAATGAGTTCACGCACAGCCATCGTCAGGCTCGTGGCAAGTTAATAGACGCAAGGCTCTCATCTCCCCGCCGCAGTCTAACAGCGTTACCAGTGGTACATTAATACAAAGTCTCAATCAGAGCTTGTTTATAGTTGCAATGATTGCACTAGACGGGGCCACGCGGAACTTGTTCTTGGATCCATCCGCTGCCGTGTGCGCACTGTGCAGCGATTATACGACTCGAACGTTCGGGACGTGTGTGTCATGAGCACTCGGGGGGCCCGCGGCCGCACTCACGTTGGACGGTGGGGTAGACAAGCACATCGGGGCCAGCTCGCAGAAACTACGACACACACGATGACAAAACAAGACGCGGATTCAATATTCACAGACGGACGCGCGAGCCGGGGGACCGTCGCTCTCTGACAGCGTCCTTCTGTCGTCAGATGTTCACGTCGGTTTCTTCCTTTCTATGTGGTTCCTTGATCGGTCTAGCTGCATCTCTGCCCAACGTGAATGTGTGACTTGGGGGCAGTTCATGATCGGCAGAGCCTCCACCAACGCGAATTCATTCTGTGCGTGGATTTACACTCCCAGTACCCATGTGAGACAGGATTCAATCTAATGGTTCTCTTTGATGTCGTCCTGAGGGAACAGCGGTGAGAGCTACTCCACCGCCTTTGAATGGTCCCTACTTCGTTCTTCTGACTCCAGAGGCACAGGTCGTAGTCCCTTTATGAAGCAAGCGCGTGACTTTCTGTGATAACTTTGTGCTTATGTGCCATCTACTAGCGGGACACAATCTCTAGCAGTTACATAACGTCATTCTAACAAACAGGTTGGCATGGGCATGAAATCAGAACAGAAAATATGGCACTGGGATGGATCAATACCCGGAATTCATCTCCACATACTCGGACGGTTTAGTAAGGCAATGGAATGCACGTCTATATACGCCGTTTCTTGTGAGGATGATCTGTATCCCCATATGCTCCAGTTGTGAGCCATGGTGGCTCCTGGATCAGTGACGTATAGTCACCACCACTCACATAGGGTCTGATAGGGTTGACGCGTGAGTCCTGATTGGAGTATATGTACTGAATAGCGAAGACAATATCTACATACCTCACATGGTCCTCATTCCGGGGAGTCTCGGTGTTCACGAGACTCATGGTTTGACTCGACCATGATGCAACTACGTCTCGGAGAGGCTGAGACGGCGGAGAGTGCTTCACAAATTCACAAATAGTCTGGACTATCAATTCCGTGGCAGGCCGCTCTTCCATGCGCGACCAGCATTGCTCAATGAAATTCCAATGCGAATCATGCAATGTTCGGCACTCTGGCCGAGCCGGCTTACGGCCTGTCGCCAATCGGAGGATGACTGCCGCGTCTTCTCTGAATTCCGACCATGGTTGCTTTCCGGACAATGTCTGCATGGATATCAGCCGCGTGGCCGGCAGTTGTCTCCACTCAACTTTCCTGGAGGGCGAGACAACCGAAAGAGTATACATCGCTCTTCTTCGTCAGGGGCATCTCATGTGCTTGCTCTGGTGCCATCCAGCGCCAGGCTCCCCCCCGCGCAGTGGATCTCTGAAGATAGTTGAATGCTTCTGGTATTTTACCTGCCAACGAAGCATAGCCAAAATCTGTCAAGCGTGCAGTGTAGTCTTCATCGATAAGCACGTTGTTCTGTTTTTCACTATGAGACGATGA
>JBBPMS010000179.1:4420-19061 GCA_038090435.1 Phylloporus scabripes | reverse complement strand
CTATTAATCCCGCGGCAGGCCGCTCTTCCATTTGCGACCAGCATTGTTGAATGAAATTCCAATGCGAATCATGCAGTGTTCGGCACTCTGGCCGAGCTGGCTTACGACCCGTCGCCAATCGGAAGATGACTGCTGCATCTTCTCGGACTTCCGACCATGGTTGCTTTCCAGACAGTGTCTGCATGGATATCAGCCGGGTGGCCATCAGTTATCTACAACCAACTTTCCTGGAGGGCGAGACAACCGAAAGAGTATATATCGCTCTTCTTTGTCAAGGGCATCTCCTGTCCTTGCTCTGGTGCCATCCAGCGCCAGGCTCCCCCCCGCGCAGTAGATCTCTGAAGATAGTTGAATGCTTCCGGTATATTACCTGCCAACGAAGCATAGCCAAAATCTGTCAAGCGCGCAGTGTAGTCTTCATCAATGAGTACATTGTTCTGTTTTCTCTATGAGACGATGATGGTACTATTGATTCGACCATGACGTACGGAATTCAGATCACCATGGATGATGGGGAACGAATGCACTATTACGTATTATGCTTCTGTGCACTTGGTAAGGACCAAAGGAACTCACAGTATTGCAGCCCATGTGCGATACCGAGAAGCTATTATGTTGAATCAGAAGACACGAACGTTAGAATTGAGTGCGCGCACAAGTTGGAGTCGGTGCCCTACACCCAGATTCTCGTTATACTTTACCAGAAAACGTTGCAACGATTCGTTGGGCATCCATAATGAAACCAACGACGTTGTGCCTTGCATTCCAAATCCATAAGCAATGCCCAGGAATGGAACCACGTTTTTGTGGTCGAGTCTCCTCCAAATTCCGAGTTCTCGACGGAGCATCTAGACAAATGCATGGGCGACACTTAACTGTCATGAATGAGTTGAGTTACCTTGGAGGTCCGCATATTGCTTGTATCTTCGTTGATCGTGAACTTGAATCGAAACGCCTTTACCGCAACCTGATAATGTCGTAAAACGCAAAGGACATAAAGCATAGAGAATGCTCAAACCTCTCTTCGGATACCATTAATGTACGAACATCTATAGACATCGCTGAAGCCTCCTGCAGCGATATACTGATCGTTGTCTTTCACGATATAAGGTGTGAGATCTGGCGGAGCGGGGAAGCTAACACATTCAAAATTTTGAGATATTGTAGTTTGCTATTAGAAGGACGCACTTGAGTTGGAGCGACACATCCTGTCCCACTTGTTTCACAATTGAAGTGTTGGGAAGCGCACTACCATGTGGTGGGGTCAAGCTAGGTGTGATAAGATGAGCTGGTATAGAACCCTTGAGCAAGGGTGTAAGCGAACGAAACATGGGATTCGGTGGTATCACATTGAGACTGAAATCTAATGTTTGTTCACTGTGGGAAACGCGCGTAGAGTAAGGCGGAGGAAGTGCCTGTGCTACGTGTGGGTCGCTCATGTAAGAGAGGGCGAAATTCACCTGTGATGGAGTGGAGAGTAATGAGTGCGTCTTTGGATTCAGCAGTTAATGGATGTTTACCTGACCGTCGAGGGTGTTGAACTGGGGAACCCTCCAGATGTGTAGTCTCCCAAGCAAACCCGTGGCTGATGCAACGAATTCGCCAGAGGGAGAGAAGCAAATCATGTGTACACTGTATTCGTGACGTAGAGGTTCTCCGAGTGGGTCGCCTGTGGTCGCATTCCAGAAACGAACGGTTTGATCCCAGGATGCGCTTGCAAGAGTCGATCCGTCCGGGGAAAGAGCCAGCGAGCATACGACACTAGTGTGACCTTTCCAAGGGCGTCCGATTTGTTCTCCTGTCTCGGCATTCCAGCAGCGAATTGTTTCGTCGAAAGAGCTAGAGAAGAGCCTGGCTCCATCACGTGACCACAGCACATCAGCGACTACCTTCTCATGCCCCTTCCATGGACCCAGGAGGAGCCTGCCTGTGGCGACATCATAGACGCGGATGTCCCGCATGGTCCCACATGCGAGTCTGTCTCCGGTAGGTGAGATTGACATGCACCGCATATACTTGTCGACCTCGATGACTTGTTTGACCTCCCAGCCATCGATAGCATGAATGAAGACCGTCTCCGAACCAACCGCAAGGAATCGGTTATCTTGAGAGATAGCAAGTCGAGGACACGAGTTCGGGTGCGTCCATTCTTTCACAATCTTGTTTAGCCCGTCGTCCCATGCTTTGATCTTCCCCTTCCAAGTACTGCAAAAGACCGTCTTTCCATCCCGAGTCACAGCAAGGTTGAAAAAGCCCTCCCACGTATCGAGGCCGTTCATCATGAGCGTAGCTTCTTTCTTCCCATTATCCCCATTCCTAATTGCCATCTCTTTTCCAGAGAGTGTGACGATTCTTCTGCCGTCTGGGAGATACGCAAGTGTATGCGCGGAATGGTCAATGATCAGATTTGGCCGAGCTTGTTGTTTTGTCCGACGTCCTGTTCGTCGTGGTGTTACATCTGACATAGTAGCACGAGTCTACCGCCTCCCCTCGAAGAGGCGTGCTGTGGAAAGAGACGTTGATTTCATTTCCGACCTCCGCAGCTTATATAGTTGGATCAGGCGTTCGAAATGAGGCTGTGCCTTTTAGCGCTAACTGGATTCAGCTCTGCCAGGGTCCTTCTCGAGTCAGGTGCTGCCAGACGTACTGAAGACAGAAAAAAATTGCACGGAGACCAATCTGCTAAAACTACAAGGTTCACTCGGCTAGTACGTTAGATTGAACAATGTTATCGACGTGCCCGCTTGACGAGTTCCTAGCCAATCAGATTCACCGATAATCCGATCGATTACAAAGTATACTCCCAGAGAGGCGCGTTCCGACAAGGAACGTTGAGAGGGTGGACTCACAACAGGCAACCAAACTCGACCCATCCCACGAGTAAGGGAGGGCAACCAAGTCTGCGAAATGTGGACGTTGTATTCACTTTGGAGTCCGAAAGTCTGTTCAAATTCCACAGTCAACATCAATTTTGCTGGCGTCAGCCATTTAAACTGTTCAGGCACAGCGGCCACCGTCAGGCTTGTGGCGACGGGCGAATGAATAGATGCGGACTGTCTGGCACGCTGTCTCAGGGAAGTCCTGTGGCGAGGACGGGGGGAGCCGTGAATAACGCGGGGAATTTATCGGATGCACTAGGACAACATGAGAACGATACTAGAGAAGCACAAGTTACAGCGCGTAGTATCTATACTGGGCGGCCCGAGTACATTGCGGGAGCCCAACCTCATGCACATATATGCTTGGGTTGTTGCGCAGATCGCTATGATGAGGTACGTGTGATGGTCAATCTTCCTGCCAGAGCTGTAGGACCGTGGATAATTTTGCAAGGAGAGCAAGGACGTCGAGTGATACCGACGAGACACCGAACTACTAATAACCACGACGGTGCCCGAGCCAAAGCTGCCACCCAGAAGGCGAGATCTGTATCAAGGGCGTTGTCTTACAAAGGCGTCGTACAAAGTTGAAGATGGGGCACCTTTACAAATGCGGTTCAGTTAGCAATCCGTTCATAACTCCTGTCTATCACGACTAGGCTAGACGAAAAAAGGGACTAGAAGACACGAGCTTTGTTCCAGACTCTGCAGAGTGGGCCGCCACCCTCGGACAATACAATAGAAACGGAGTCGAGGCAGCGCTTGAACCAGGCCGTTCATTGAGACTTGTCAACAAGAACGGTATTCACGACATTCGAATAATGAGGGGTACTACGTTCGTGATATCATTCTGCGAAAAGTACTTCGAGAGACGACCGAAAAGGGGGGAAAGGAGGGAGGGAGGGACTACTCACGCGCTTGGTGTGGTACTTACCGAACAAAAACAGAGAATGGCCCTTCGCAAAGCAAGGAGGGTCAACACTTCCCAAGTCATTGGTTATCAAATAATTCAATTCCGAACGCGCTAGGTCAGTCAAAGACCACCATCGCAAGCGGTGACATAAAAACGCGCGTCCTGGTACACACCTTTCGATATGAGATCTCATCCAGGAAACACGACAATACATTAATGAAACATCTGCGAGCATGTGATACCCCAACACCATCTGTCAAAAGTGCCACTTCCTAGTCGACACCAACGGCCGCCCAATTTCTTCATAATCTCTCAGCACCCTCACCAACAGAGCCAACACAACCACGTACCGATAGGCGACCGCCAGTGATGCACCAGATCGTGTACACTCGTCCGGTTATCTCGTCTCAACCTAGCACGGAGCAGCTCTACGTCGCTCAGACTGAGCACGCTGCCCAGCTCGACTTCGCCCGTGTGTTTTCGGCGATTAGGCTGCAACGCGATCGAGCCTGTGCTACTGGTGGGTTCCATCTCGGTCCCACCAGTGGCCGGGATAGACCAGGTGACAGAGCGTGGGAGCGTGTCCTCGAGGGCGACCTCGAAAGGGAGGGCGTTCCGGCCTGACACGACCACGCCATACTCTGGCAAGTTCATCTCTCGTGTTTGTGCTCGGAGCGCAACGCGATCCTTGTCCCCATCTCCATCTCCATCTAGATCTGGGATCTTATCCATCGACTTGAATGGAGTGATGCTGATGTACGATCGCCCCCCGTGCAACGCGTACATCGAGCGGTGCGGTTGGCTGAGTGTGGGAAGCTGTGTCGACCCGTTGATCTCGCTCTCTTTATGACGCCGTCTTTTGCGCAGGCCTTGTTGTTCGCGAACGGCCATCTCGCCTTCTATCGATCGCGGGAAGAAGATCTTCAAACGGAATGGTGAGCGGTGTTCAGAATTGGGAGACAGCACCTACAATAAGCGTGAGCCCGGACGAAATGAGGCAGCCAAAGCCTGCAAGGATGCCCAACAAATCTGCCATGAAAAGACTTGAGCTCTAGGGATAACATGTAAGGAGTGACGTGCACCTTCCGGAAACCTGATCGCCAGATCCAATCAACATGGACATCAATTCAAATTAAAACGGATGCGCACATATTTCCATTGATGTCATGATGTGGTCGAATGCCGTCCGCACCGAGAATGATAGCGGGGACAGTGAAAAGGAACCGACACACCACGCGGATGCACTGACGTCTGGAATCAGAAACGCCGCAGGAAAAGGCGCAGGTGACAAACGTTGAGTTCGTGAAACCTGGTCAGTCGGATCAACGTGGGCATCTCCACATCATGTTGCTTCTGTTTGGGAAACCAGGTCGTCGTCAGGCGAACAACTTCCAAGAAAAAAAAAAGAAGCATCGCACGAGATTAGCCAGAAAAGACGGGAACATCCACAACACGGGCAAAAACAAGACAGTCAACAAAGAACTGCCAATGCCGCCAATCAGGAACGTGAACGCCTCGCACTGTCTCGGGTTGATCAGTGGCATTCCCAAGCCACATGGGTTCACTGACCTTGAAGACGTCATGCCGTGTCAGGATCGTCACCAAGGGCATCGTGACGACAGCAATAAAAGACCCGATAGTCCATACCTTGAAGTATGGACTCTTGAACCAGTCTTGTTGGGGGGATCTTGAGTGAATCACAAAAAGCCAAAAACAGAGTTCTGCAGAGCCGTTAGTCCACGTTCATCGGGGGTGTGCACAGGAGTACCCTCAAGGTGCGTCACCCTACAAGGGACAGAGTCAGCGGGCGAGAAATGTGTAAAGAGGCAGCCCACATCTCGAATCCCCAGGCAAACGCGAGGCAGAGGTAGAGTGGGATGATTGCGTTTCGGGCCCACTGGCCCCACATCCAATAAGGCGTGGGTACGACTGTGGTGTGTTTTAGAAAAACAAACGTATACTGCCGAGCAATGGGACGCTTACTTCCGGTAATAGCTATGGCGGTATATCCATAAGTGTATTTGATGATGGTGAACCCGATCGAATAGATCATGATCAGTGGAATGCTCAGCAAGTATGAATACTGGCCGTCCTCAGATTCAGCACCAGGTTCGCAGGACTCATGAGGAGAACGCACCGTCATAACGCGCTTGAATGCCCCAGAATATGGACCATGATTCCACCTAGGGCATGGATGAGACGAGACTGAACGCTGGTATGCCGACTTGCCTGAGGCATTTGAAGCGATCAAACGACCAGAGATGAAATATCAGAAAGGCTTCCATCTTGAAGAACGGGCGTCAGTAACCCGAAGCAAATGTGAGAGCATACACGCACTATTGTGCTCAACACCGCCCAGGAAAGGTATACCGCAGGCGAAATGTGCGCCATCCCCCAAGGACGTGCACGAAACAAAGAGCGCAGAGATGAGAGACTCCACTGACCATCACGCCGGTAGATAAGGCTGCCGAATCACCGCATGGCGAAAATACCCCAGGATTGGCCGGGCAACCAAATACGAAATGATCGTGGAGCAGATGCACTGATGCCGGTGAGGCATGGCGGTACTGA
The DNA here is from genome assembly GCA_038090435.1 of Phylloporus scabripes. Lineage (NCBI taxonomy): Eukaryota > Fungi > Basidiomycota > Agaricomycetes > Boletales > Boletaceae > Phylloporus > Phylloporus scabripes. The sequence continues at coordinate 12,701 of JBBPMS010000179.1, read as the reverse complement.
GCCGAAGCCAAACACAAGTGGAAGGTTCGAAAGGATCTATCACTCACGCCACCGCTGATGCCCACTGACGACGACCGCGACGACCTCCTCCTCAGCTGCCGCTACGGCGATCTCCCCGACGTCCAGGCATTCGTCGCCGCATTCTCGTCCGCCGCGCTCAACGACGCCGTCGACGGCAACGGCAACACCGTCCTCCACATGGCCGCTGGGAACGGCCACGCAGGTAAGCACCCACCGCCCGTGCGCACGCCTGGACACTGGCGAGGCCTGCAGACGTCCTTGCGTACCTCCTCCCGCGGGTGTCGCCAAGCTTGATCATGCAGCAGAACCACGCGGGGTCGACGCCGCTGCATTGGGCTGTGCTCAACGCGCATCTTGGCGCCGCGCAGGCGCTTGTGCGTGCCCCAAACGGGCCTGGGGCGGACATGATCGGTATTAAGAACACAGCCGGACGCTCGGCACTCGGGGAGGCGGAGATGGTGGGGTGGGAAGAGGGCGCGCAGTGGCTCGTGCAGGTGATGAAGCTCGACGAGGACAAGATGGAGGAGCAGGACGACGAAAACCCGTCCAAGGCGATCGATGTCGAGATTCAGGATGCAGATGGGCAAGTCGCCAGAATGACGATCCAGTCAGATAAATCGTCATCATAAGTCTGTCGCCTCACCCCGCCTAGATCATCTTCTGACTGGAATTACTTTACCAGATTGTTTCATTACTGGCAATGATCATCCTCAGTCTATACAAATCGTATAGGTTATAAAAACAATATCATCCCGTTGGTGAGTAGCGTAGAATCGCTTCAAAGCGGGATCGTTTTCATACCTATCTCGTCGAGAAGGTTGGTGATCCCGCGAAATACCAGGTTGACGGAATTCAGGCTCAAATCGTCCCACCACGCCTCAGCCTGACTTGCCTCATCTGCGGGCCATCTGGAGTATACAAGCATCCTGCTCTCCACGCCTCAGGCGTCAACAACGATGGCGCATTTCGAAACGGGAAACAGCCAAGTGCAGTGGGACGCTCCAATGCACAAGGATTAGACGAGCCTAAACAGCCACCCCGCCTCTGTGGCACGACGTATATACTGGGACCATTATCCCTAGTCACGTCAACCTCGAGTGAGATGGAAGCAGCGTTGAGACGTACCCGTTTGCACGCTCAGAGAGCTCTTCTGTGGCATTCACGTTTAAAAGTGACGAGCGCCGACGGGTCGCTTTTTCTGAAGGCGCGACTCGAGTCACCTCTCCATGCCAGTTATCGCTATCGTCCGCACGTCCCTCGTGGGGCCAAAGAGCCACATCGGAACGAGCATATTCATATCGCCACATCCGGGGGCTGGACAACCTGGAGTTGACCTGCTCCATCCAATGGGGATCGTCGTCACTGACCTGCTCGTCGAATACATCATGTTTCTTTCCAGCGTTATACGATCGCCTGTGAGGTAGCGAGTAGCCAGTGTCCGACAATGCGCCATCCTGTCATCGAACAAGAACACAGTAATCTTCTTTTCGGTTCGAGGTTGAAATGCTCGGACGTCGCGTATCGATACTGATCAAGTCTTGGTCTTCGGAACCGTTGGTCTGATCCTCGCTCGTGCTGTCATCGCCATCCAAATCCTGGCATAAAAGGCGAATCGCATCGACAGATGACACTTGGATAGATGTGGGTCCAATCTCGTCTTCTTGTGGAGCATCCAGATCCTTGAGGGCCACATCAGAGATCGTAGGTGGTTCGCATCGCGTGGCGAATTCGAGCGGGTTTAAGTTGGAAGGGCCGGATTCGGCGTAGTCCGAAATAGGTATCCCATTGTCAGCATCGAGTCCTTGATACTCTAGTGAATCGCAGGTTTCCACAACAGTCGTCTCGTCGATTGGGTTGCCAATCAAGGCGCAAGATGGCGCAAAGAAAAGTGATACTAGAAAGCCGCTGGGAATAGTTCAAAACGAACCACCAAGGCATTATACCAGTGGATAACCCGAGTGTGTTTTGCATCCGATATTCGTGATGCCAAGCGCCAGCCATGGATATTCGAATGTCGACATCCTCGGATGGATAGAGATGCCGAGAGTCATTCTGATGGGGCAAGGGTCGACCTCGTTTTCCCGCGTTGGTTGCCGCATCTACAGCCACTGAAAAGGGTCGAGGAATGATCGGGTTGGAGGTGGACTGAGCCCTGGCCGTGCTCGAGGAATGCTAGGTCGCAATAGCCAGCGTAATCAGCCACAAAAGGAACCAGGCTACCACGCCCATGAACCAGACGTTATTTGCCAACGGAACCTCTTACGGCAATATAAATGAGAAAAGTGCGAGCACAGGACCAAGAGAGGAGGCACCTGGCATATCGGCCCCGAAATGTGAATGTATATCATAGGCGTTCTGCGGGACAAGTCCGTGGAGAACGGCTGGGGGATCTGTTGCGAATGAGGTCAGCAATGGAGCTTCGGGTCTCCACCGGGGCAGACACAGCATTGTCGCGTCATTAGGACGGCTGAGCGGTGATAGTGACGCTTAGCCTGTGACAGTAGCGAATATGCTCTGCGAAAACACGGCGAGCTCGTTGTCGACCAGGAAACAAAGGAAGAGGCGGGCGTGGGAGGTGATGGTGTCTTGCCATTGGAGGACAAACCTGATGGTAGGAATGTGATCGGAGATTCAGAGATTTCGTGATGGCCGAAGGATATTTTTTACCCCACGACAACCTACGAAGGCCTTGACGAAACTGTCGTTTATGAGCGGCGGTTCCTGTTTATTTCAGGACGCGTGGCGGGGTAGATTGAATGAATGCAATTGCTTGCAGGATGTAGTGGTCGTATAGTGTAGTGGTTATCACTCGGGATTTTGACTGACTCTGATTTCCCGAAACCCAGGTTCGAACCCTGGTACGACCTTGCATTTTTGACCGGACATTTTGCTCGCCCGGCTGATCCCGCACCGGAGGAGTGGTCGAGATTCGACAACCAGATGGGACAAGGATCTGCCTATTATACTCATGCGTTTATTCCAATCCAGTGCGGGTTCTCGAGCGCGATTTCCAAACGTCCTCGTTGACCAAAAAAGTCGTGACTACCTCCCTGCCACAGGTAAGATGGAACGTCTGCTCGATCCAGCACTCGGATGTCTAGATGGCTCTTTCCCATTCGCCTGACATGAGGGCTGATAGATTATATTTTGATGTTTCATTTGCGGGCGCACAAGCTCCCAAGTCCTCGGACACGTCACGTCGTTGCCCACCGGTGCATGTGCATCCGTTGTCTCCTTCTGAGTCGCCCGAGTTGGCAATCCACGGTTTGGGAGGTGTCTATCCTTGTCGACGCCGCAGAATCACGCGCCGTGGGCTTCGCTGGCTGGCACAATAAATACTTTCTCTGAAACATCCCTGCTGCAATCTGTCCATAAACAGCGGGTGTTCGATACAAGGGTCTTCGCAACACGCCGAGACACACCAAGGACAGGCACAACGTACATTTCGCTAGTCTTTACGGTCGAAATTACCGCAGGCTTATATCCGTTTCACATCACGCTCTTCCCTCTCCCACCGTCGCCCAGTGCTCATTTTCAGCGCATCACGTTGCGGTTCCATTTTCTGGCAGCGTCGGATCCCTGCAGGTGCGAGGCCTCAACGTGCTCTATATCTTTGCCGACCCCGCAGAGTGCAGTGCCTCTGGACGGACACATACCCGGCGTCGTCATCAACGTGATTGCTTCTTATTTCGGCTCAAGGTTGCTACAACTCAACTTTGTTTTCCCTTGGACGCAAAAAGTACTAGTCCTAGATGCAGCGAGGCGAGCAACCGACGGGCTCACCTCTGGATGTTCGCGGAGATCTGCCGTTGGGGTCTGCCATGAGGATCGTGGGCAGCCAAGGGGTGGATGAGGCGTGTCGTGAAAAGGTCCTTCCGGGTGACGCGAGCCAGGGTTCGGTGGCCAGCGAGCGCGGCGAGGGCCACAATCCAGTACACCAGGGCGAATCAGCAGCCAACGAACGGGCCCACGAACCGAATGGAGGCACGGAGACGGCTGCACTCCGTCACGATCAACACGAGGCTCGTTCCAGTCGCCGCGTGGGCATTGTGTGTGCGCCGCGAAATTACAAACGTCCCCAGTCACTGCAGGATCTCAAGTCGAGCGGAGGCCAACGATATAGCGCTGCTCACGGCGGGACGAACACTACAAGTCCGCCTGCAATACCCCCCCGCTCACCACTTCGTCCCCGTCCTCGCCACCAGCCTTCTCTCCCAACCCTCGTCGGAACATCTCCCCACGCAACCTCGTTTGACCCCCTCGTATCCACCGACGACGACTCCCAGCTCATCCTGATGCCATCCCTCCGTGAGAGCTTCGGAGGGTCGCTCAGCGTCCTCCTTGCCACTCTCGAGGCAGAGACCCTCCAGGACAAGGCCTTGCCCCTCCCACCAGACCAGGACGACGACCTCACAATCGACTACAGCGACGAGATCGACGAAGACTATGATCCAAATCAATCCCAGCCCTCCTCAACAGACAGCTTCACCCTCGAAATCCCCACAAGCCCTGTGCCCGGCCCTATCACACCCAGCCAACCGACCGTCATGACAAAGAGACTCCACGCCCTCCGCGAGCTCCTCTCCTCAGAACGCGCATACGCCTCAGATCTCGCTCTGATCCGCGACATACATATCCCGCTCGCTCTAGGCAGGTCCCCCCTTTTGCGATCCTCTGCTGATCCTCTGACGTGCGCTTGCGTTCGCAGGGCAGCCAACACCTTTCAGCACCAACAGCACGCCAAGCCCACCACCCTTTTCGCCCAGTTCTGGCTCGGGCTCGTCATCCCGAACTGTCTCCACAGCTTCCGATTCCTCCACAACTTCTTCACAGCTTGGCCCCCCAATGACCCGCGACGACGTGCGCATCATTTTTGGCAACATCGGTGATCTCGCCATGTTCTCAGATCACTTTGTCGACCGCTTGGAGGAAGCACTCGGTAGTGCTCTCGACGGCGGCATTGGCGAAGACAGAGTCGGCGCGCTGTTCCTGGAGATTGTGAGTGTACCCTCTTCTCCGCCCCCCCTTCTTATCACTGGTTCCATTCCAGATCCCAGCCCTCGAGCCCCCCTATAAGGCATACATCACGCGTCACCCGACTGCGCTCGCCCATCTGAATGCACTGCCATCCACCACAACGCTTTCGGCTTACCTATCTCACACACGCACGCTCGCATCGTCCCTGACCCACGCATGGGATCTCCCTTCCCTCCTCATCAAGCCCGTTCAGCGGCTTCTCAAGTACTCCCTTCTCCTCGGCGCTATTATCGACGCCACACCCGACTCCCACGGTGACCGCGCAGCACTCGTCAAGGCTCGCGAACGAATGGAGAAAGTGGCGAGAAGCGTCAACGAGGACCGTCGACGCTGGGAAGTCGTGCGCGAAGTCCTCGGAGGTGCACCTATCCCCACTGCTAACGGATCGGGCAAGTCAAAGAAAGGAAATGGCGTCAATGTCAGCGCTGCCGCTTCTGCACATCTTCGTATGAAGTCCCTCCGCCCCAAGACCAAGGACGTGGCCGAGAACGCGCTAGAGAACGCCGAGGCAGTCGAAGTCGCGCGTTTGGAAGGCGAGTTGCAGCATTACGCGGCGTTTTTAGATAAACTCGCCAAGGACGTCAAGGACTGGCGGCTCAGCATGCGTCACGCCTTGGTCGCCCTGTGGCAATGGGGCATCACGTTTGGCGCCGTCCTCGGGCTCACCCCGTCCCCGTCCATCATGGACATCAACAAGACGGGCAACGAGCCCGACGAGGGACGCTCCGAGGCGTACGACGCGTTCACGCTCCTGCTCGCCGGCCTCCCTGGGCTGTGCACCGACCTTGAGCATGAGCTGCAAAAAACATTCATCCCGCTGCTCTGTGACCTAAAGGCGATGATGGAGCCCCCGACTAAGCTCCTCCATGCGATGCACTCGCTCGAGCCGCTCCATGTTGCGCTCCTCCATACGCCCCCGTCCAAGTCCCGGCGCCCAGCGCCTGCGTTGCTCACTGCGTCACAGTCCTACCTCGCCCTCCGTTCTGCGTTATCGTCTGAATTGCCCATCCTGTTGCGCGCGATGGACAAGGCGACTGGCTTGGCAGTGTGCATCGTCGCAGAGAAACAAGCTGCGTTCTATTCCGCCGTCGGAGAGCGATGGGCCGAGCTATGGGACGCACTCAAGGTAGAAGGGGAGAGGTGCGGTGGAGCAGACGAGACGTTGCGGGTGTGGTGGGAAAGGTGGGGTGAGGTTGAGGTCCGACTCTCGCAAATGAAAGTCACACGCAAGGACAAGTGGTGGGGTGACAGGGAGAAGGAGCTGCGAGAGCGAGCTGATAAGGAGAGAGATAGGAAGGAGCGCATAGCGCGGAGGTCGACTGCGCCGTCCGAGGCGCAGCCAGATTCTGGGCGTGCGTCGCACCACCAGGCACAACTGACGCCGTCGCCCCAATCGAAGCGACAGAATCATCAGTCCCAGGCGTCGACGGAGACGATACCTTCGAACCGTAAGCGCAGTGGGAGTACCTCAACCACGTCGCAGATACCGCGGCGACCTTCTGATGAGTCACTTCGATCCGGAAAGTCGTCCAAGTCGACCGGCAAGTCCAGTCGGAACAGCCGAACAGAGGACGAGCCACCTGTACCTCGTCTCAAGCCCAACTTTGCGCAGACGAATGGAAACAATCATCGCTCCAAGGGTGCGATCTCACCTGTGCGAACGCCATCGCAGTCCTCGCAGGTCCTTGTGGATTTTGAGACCCACTACCCACCATCGCCATTATCTCTGGACGTGTTCGACGCCGAGGAACTGGATTCGGAGTATAGAGGACGCACGCGGCGACGATCAAGTCTGAAGAACAAGCTCACCGATACGTTTCGTCCCACACATCATCGTCGACGATCGTCCTCGGTCAAGTCTCTCGGCGCGCCCTCTTCCCTTGCGCCATCATACTACTCGTCAGATGGCCCCCTGCCGCCTTACTCTCCGAATGGTTCGGTGACATCGAATCAGGCACGCCCATCGCCTACGCTTGCCGCCACGCGTGCGCTATACACCACTCGGGCGATCCACCCCTGCCTCCCGCCTGCTGGAGTCTCGTACCGCGGCCTTCCGTTCTTCCATCTCGTCTATGGCGACTCGTTTGACGTCCTACGCGAATACGGGCACCCGTCGACGCACATCGATCTGCCACTGTACGTTGATGACGGTGAGGACTGTCTACTTCTCGTGCGCGCGAGGAGCAAGGGAGGTGGGTACGAGGCAGGTGAAGTGGGTTGGGCGCTGGCAAGTTTCTTATTGCCAGTCGACTGAGGACGGACTTAGTCGGCAACGTGATAGACATGTAGTCGAAGAAACGGTACCGCCACGGTTACCTCTGGTTCGGTTTGTGATACCCCTGCTCCGTCTGTGCTGTCGTGCGCGCCCCGTTCGTGGACGGGTTTGGCTATACCTCTGATACCTTGAATACCCCCCGCTCGCTCGACAGGTGAAAGGCCACGGGCGCCTTTTTCTCTTTCGCATGTGTTAGACATGTACGACATCCCACACTGCCTCGCATCGCCGCCATCATCTTTTCTTTTTCATCATCATCCATCAGAGATATATTATGTACTGCACGAGGCCAGGGCTTCCCTCTCACTTAGATGCCTGTACTAATGCCGTGTTCGCTGCCGCTCTGCTCTCATCTAGCTCATGCACGTCGTTCTTCCTTCTGACCCTTTTTTTTTTCCCCTTCTGATTGTCTTTGATCTGGCTCTAGCTCACTCTTCTTGGTTTTTCGTTCTTTCGCCCTATCGCATGGCCACTTCATGGAACTGGATTTCAAGTTTTACATGACTTTTTTTTGTTTTTGTTTGTTTTTACTCGTTTCTCTTTTTTTTTTTTTTGTAGCCTATTTCAATGGCAAGACGATGTAACAAGTAACCGCATACACTAGAGGTCTTTTCCTGCGATTTGATGATGGACGTGGGAGTGATCGTGAACGGACTTTCGACTACGGGTACGATTGCTCGCCGTCGTTCCTAGTTGGCACACATTCAACTTGTAGTCAAAGGCGTTTGATAACTGTCCCCATCTCGAACAGATGGTTGAGTGCGGTCCACATGATTCACACTATATCCTATACAAACACGAGCGATGGTTCAATATAAGAGGCTGACAATGGAGGAAACAGAACCATGCATGCCAAAATGAAGGTATCTGAATATAATGGAAACATGAGAAAGGAGTGCCTTTATGCATGGGGCTTTTGCACCCGCTTCACGCGCCGCTGGGCCACGG
>JBBPMS010000178.1:16948-43479 GCA_038090435.1 Phylloporus scabripes | reverse complement strand
TCATAAGAACTACTGTGATGACATGTTCGTACTCAGTTTTGCCCATGAGTCACACAAGAGTTGACGAATGAGTCATTCCACAGACCCAAAGGCAATTGAAATCCCACTCGGCAATGGAAGAACGCAGTGCGTCACTTTTAGGCCAGATGGTCATCTTGTAGGCGCCGGGACCTCAGGCAACCTTCGCAAAAAGGGCGCTGCCCTACTGGACAATAAACGCGGATCCCGAAAAAAAGGAAAGAAAGAAAAAAAAGGTAACCTTCGTCAGTGGAAGGCCGACGGTGGAGAAGTCAGTTTATTGACAATAGAAGCAAGTGTCGATGGACGGCAAATGGATAGTCAGTGGCGAACTCGGACACAAGATCACCGTCTGGAATGCAGTCACATACCAAAAAGAGATCGAAATTTCAGACCATACCAGCCACGTCTATTCAGTCGACGTGTCAGGCGACTCCAAGCGAATCGTGTCTGGGTCGCAGGACTGTACAGCACGGATCTTCGACATCGTTTCTGGTACCAGGATCATTCCGCCTCTGTCACACAGTGCCGCCGTCATCGCCGTCAAGTTCTCTCCAGACGGCAGTTGGGTTGCCACAGCTACGTATCAGCATACATTCGTCGGTATATATGACACGTCCTCTGGAAATAAATTGTTCGAAATCGCAGTTCGAGTCACTGGAGCGCCCGTCACGCCGCTGGCCTGGTCTTCCGATGGCAAACACCTGTTTGTCGCCACCCCAAGCAGGATCACCGATTTTGACACCTCCACTTCTTCTTTCTTAGACTGGTCGGTCCACGGCAGCGATAACAACACCGCTATTGTCATCCATGGTCAATTCATCGCATGTTCTGCAGGTTCTTCCGTCTCTTTTTGGGACTATGCTTCACGCCAGCAGATTGGCACCAGCGTCAGTCATGCGACAAGTGTTGGTTGTATCTCCATATCCCGTGATGGGAGATACCTTGCATGCGGACAGGACAAGGGAATCACAGTTCACGATCTCACTAGTCTTCTTCCTCGAGCTTACCTCCATGAGGCTCGGCTTTCACGAATTCCACTCATGGAAATGAGCGAGGCAGTACTGAAATCGTGGATGAAAGGCGACTCAACGAACACGGAGTCGATACTGTCTGAAGAAATTGCACAGTGTGCCGATCCGAACCATCATGCTCTCGCGGCGAGATCCCTCGTACGCTCACATCTGAGTGAGTGGGAAACAGCAATTGAGGATGCTGAATTGGTACCATCTTCCCATTCTGTAAACGTCTTACTAGGATGCTCATGTGATTGTATTACAGTCTCTGGAAGTTAAGCCGTCGCCTATAGGTCACATCGCACGGTCCCTCGCGCTCGTTGGTGCGGGTAAACAGGAAGTCGCACTCGATGATTTCGACTTTGTATTTCGTGACGGCGATCGGGATGATAACATGCTTCTCTTAGTCATAAAGGTGCGTGTCCGACACATTCTATGCATTTCGATCAAATTTCATTCGGCCTAGTGTATACTCGTGTTCATGTGTAGCAAACGAAAACAAGCAGTATCACGACTCCTTCGCCTGATCACCACTTCTAATGATGGCCATTACTCCCAGGTAACACAATGCGGCAACGGATGGCAAGCATTGTTGCTGATATTGGGTTTAGGTCCTTGGGAACATGTACTTGAAACAAGAGGATTATGAAAACGCGATGAGGACGCTTCAGCGTGCAAAGAACACTCAAGAAGGTACTGACCCTTTGGTGACCATCTCTCTCGTACGTTTTTCCTTGGTAGCATGCCTTGGTATATATCAATTTGTTTGAAAGATATTCGATTGGAAGTTTGATAACCTGGAGGCCATCGCATGGCAGCGTCGGTGCGAAACTCTGTACACCTCTGGATGCATAAAGGAGGTCGGAGAAACGCTCGAGAAAATGGTCAACCCATTAGCGGAGGATGTAAAGGAGCCCACGCATGGTCGCATCCTGCAAGAGATCGTGACGCGTACTGGGAAAGTGACCATGCTACTGTGGACGGGCAAATCCTCTACATGCAGCAGCTGTCCTCCAAACTCTCCTGCAGTCTATAGCAAGCTCTCGTTCATTCCTCCGTTCCTGGGAGGAGACGAACTGAGGAAGCGCACGGATGAGTTGCGCACTGTCATCGCAGTCACTGATGCGCTCGTGATCTATGGCAGGGTTACCCGCCTTCAGCCGATAAGATTTGTGCACTTTCGTCTTCACCTCCCATGTATCGTATTCGGCGTGAGGAGCCTCAAGAAGGAACAAGGGAATTTATATCATGCCGAGGCAATTGGACTGGGGAGCGTTCAATTCACAACGACAGACTCGCTTCCGTTGAAGGAAGCTTGGAGATTGGTATTCATCGACCTACGGATTCATGATCTCCAACAGCCTCGCAGTACTGCCGTGCCTTGGGGGAACGCAATGGCCACTGACGCGGAGTCGGAAACAGATGCCGAAATGATACATGGCCCTATCATTGAGGAAGTCGCCTCTACCCCATCGGACGCGTATACACAAGCCCTGGAGGTGATTGCCCACTTGGGACAGCCTTTCAGCGCTCTTCTTCTTTTGCAGCAGCCCGACGGCGCATACAAGCGGGTCGCAGTGGACCAGGAAATCCTCGTTTCTGGGATGGGAAACAACGTTCCAAGAGACATCTGTGTGGAGGTGCTGGAGGTACTGTGATGTTTCCATGGCTCATTTTCTAACCATGTTGGCGTGCCTTGTATTCTCTGCTGTATCCTTGCCCTGCTAAGCGCCCGATCTTTTTTTCTTATGTCTACTCTCATGCTCATATTTACCGTGTCTGGTTTCAAACTCATTGTTGACAACACACTTATCAAGACCCCTTTGCCTCTTTTGCGTTGAGCGCAATGGTTCATTAATGATTCCGTGTAACGGTCATGGTCTAGGTCATATCTCTGTGTCATGGCGATAGATTGAAGAATAGCTAGTTTTGTGTAAAGTACGAGGCTAGGGGTCAAAACGAATATGTGCCGCTGAGCCAATCAGGTCCTCCAACTCAACAAGTTGACCTGACCACTCGACCAAATTATTAACTAGGGTGACCCTCATCTCCCCATTCGTCGGCTGCGTAAATTCGAGTTAAATTCCTCGGAGCTACACGTGGATCATCGATTACACGTGACGTCACGCGTCACGCCCAACCCTTTCACAGACTTCCGTTGACTCTCTGAAACTGTTCGTAACTACTGTGATGACAAGTTCGTATCCAGTTTTGCTGATGAAACAAAACGATTGACGGACGAGTCACTCCACAGACCCAAACGCAGTCGAAATCCCACTTCACAACGGAAAAACGCAGAGCGTCACCTTTAGGCCAGATGGTCATCTTGTAAGCGCGCAGACTTCAGGCGAACTTCGTCAGTGGAAGGTCGACGGTGGAGAAGTCGGTTCATCGACAATGAAAGCAAGCGGCAATGTCTACGGTGTCGTCGCGTCGATGGACGGCAAATGGATAGTCAGTGGCGAACTCGGACACAAGATCATCGTCTGGAATGCGGTCACGCACCAAAAAGCGATCGAAATTTCAGATCATTCCAGTCATGTCTATTCGGTCGATGTGTCAGGCGACTCCAAGCGAATCGTCTCTGGATCGCAGGACTGTACAGCACGGATCTTCGACATCGTTTCTGGTACAAGGATCATTCCTCCTCTGACACATGGCGCCGCCGTCATCGCCGTCAAGTTCTCTCCAGACGGCAGTTGGGTTGCCACAGCTACGTATCAGCATACATTCGTCGGTATATATGACACGTCCTCTGGAAATAAATTGTTCGAAATCGCAGTTCGAGTCACTGGAGCGCCCGTCACGCCGCTGGCCTGGTCTTCCGATGGCAAACACCTGTTTGTCGCCACCCCAAGCAGGATCACCGATTTTGACACCTCCACTTCTTCTTTCTTAGACTGGTCGGTCCACGGCAGCGATAACAACACCGCTATTGTCATCCATGGTCAATTCATCGCATGTTCTGCAGGTTCTTCCGTCTCTTTTTGGGACTATGCTTCACGCCAGCAGATTGGCACCAGCGTCAGTCATGCGACAAGTGTTGGTTGTATCTCCATATCCCGTGATGGGAGATACCTTGCATGCGGACAGGACAAGGGAATCACAGTTCACGATCTCACTAGTCTTCTTCCTCGAGCTTACCTCCATGAGGCTCGGCTTTCACGAATTCCACTCATGGAAATGAGCGAGGCAGTACTGAAATCGTGGATGAAAGGCGACTCAACGAACACGGAGTCGATACTGTCTGAAGAAATTGCACAGTGTGCCGATCCGAACCATCATGCTCTCGCGGCGAGATCCCTCGTACGCTCACATCTGAGTGAGTGGGAAACAGCAATTGAGGATGCTGAATTGGTACCATCTTCCCATTCTGTAAACGTCTTACTAGGATGCTCATGTGATTGTATTACAGTCTCTGGAAGTTAAGCCGTCGCCTATAGGTCACATCGCACGGTCCCTCGCGCTCGTTGGTGCGGGTAAACAGGAAGTCGCACTCGATGATTTCGACTTTGTATTTCGTGACGGCGATCGGGATGATAACATGCTTCTCTTAGTCATAAAGGTGCGTGTCCGACATATTCGATGTATCTCGATCAAATTTATTCGGCCTAGTGTATACTCGTGTTCATATGTGGCAAACGGAAACAAGCAGTATCACGACTCCTTCGCTTGATCACTACTTCTGACGAAGGCCATTACTCCCAGGTAACACAATGCAGCAACAGATGATGAGCATCGTTGATGATGTTGGTCTAGGTCCTCGGGAACATGTACTTGGAACAGGGGGATCACGAAAACGCGATGAAGACACTCCAACATGCAAAGAAAACTCAGGAAGGTACTGACCCTTTGGTGACCATCTCTCTCGTACGTTACTCCTTGGTACCATGTCTTAGTATATATTGACTTGTTTGAAAGATATTCAATTGGAATTTTGACAACCTAGAGGCTATCGCATGGCAGCGTCGGTGCGAAACTTTGTACACCTCTGGACGCATAAAGGAGGTTGGGGAAACACTCGAGAAAATGGTCAACCCATTAGCGGAAGACGAAAAGGAGCCCACGCATGGTCGCATCCTGCAAGAGATTGTAACGCGTACCGGCCAAGTAACCCTGCTGGTGTGGACGGGGAAATCGTCCACGTGCAACAGCTGTCTTCCGAGCTCTCCTGCAGTCTATAGCAACCTCTCGTTCATTTCTCCGTTCCTCGGAGGAGACGAACTGAGGAAGCGCACGAATGAGTTGCGCACTGTCATCGCAATCACTGATGCCCTCGTGATCTATGGCAGGGTTACCCGCCTTCAGCCAGTAAGATTTGCGCATTTTAGACTTCACCTCCCATGTATCGTATTCGGCGTGACAAGCCTCAGGAGAGAACCAGGGAATATATACCATGCCGAGGCAAGTGGACTGGGGAGCGTCCAGTTCACGACGACAGACTCACTTCCGCTGAAAGAAGCTTGGAGATTGGTGTTTGTGGACCTACGGATTCACGATCTCCAACAGCCTCGCAATACGGCCAGACCTTGGCGAAGCCCAACGGCCATTGACAAGGAGTCGGAAACAGATGCAGAAATGATACATGGCCCTATCATTGAGGAAGTCGCCTCTACCCCATCGGACGAGTATACACAAGCCCTGGAGGTGATTGCCCACTTGGGACAGCCTTTCAGCGCTCTTCTTCTTTTGCAGCAGCCCGACGGCGCGTACAAGCGGGTTGCAGCGGACCAGGAAATTGTTGTTTCTGGGATGGGAAACAATGTTCCAAAGGACATCTGTGTGGAAGTGCTGGAGGTACTGTGATGCTTCCATGGCTCACTTTCTAACCACGCCGGCGTGCCTTGTATTTTCTGTTGTATCCGTACCCTGCTAAGCGCACGAGCTTTCTTTCTTGCCTCTATTCTCATGCTCATAATCACCGTGTGTCTGGTTTCTAACTTGTTGATAACGCACCCTTCGCCTATTTTGCATTGAGTGTTATATGTAAACAGGGGTCAAAACAAATATGTGCCGCTGAGCCAATCAGGTCCTCCAATTCAACAAGTTGACCTGACCACTCGACCAGCTTATCGTCATGTTCTTTGACTTGAACATTCCCGTCGTCGCTCACCAAGGTCGTGGTGCCGCGTCACAGTCAAAAAAGAGTAAAGGAAAGCAACCGCAAGTGGTCAACACATTCGTGTTTACCCCGGCCCAAGTAGCAGCTATAGAGGCTCGCATTGATCTCCTCGTCCATTGTTTGTCTTCTGGTTCCTTTTTCGCTACATTTTAACATCCTGAAGCGCAGTAGGATACACTGTCATCGCTCTTAATCAGACCATCGACAAGAAAATAGATCCAAAAACGCACGCCAACATCCTGAACGTGCTGCTGCCCCAATTGAAGAAGAGGACCGGCGTGGTGTTTCTGAAGCGATTGACGATCAACATCGACGAAGACGGCGAGAAAGGGTTTGGTTTGGTGCGTTTTCTCTTTGTTACCACTCGCACATGTTGGCTGATGGTTTCTTTACATTAGACGAGTGCAAATGCGTCCATCGTCGATCCATATGACCTCATAGCGCTCGCACCTACGACTGCAGCAACGTTTTCTGCCGCGTGTCTTACACACAGTCTTCCCTCCCCCTTGACGGCTCACATCATCACGCTACCACTCACCCTTCCGCGACTTCCGTTCCATCTCAAACACACGCTCGTCCGCACGGCCATCAAGAATGGTGCCGTTTTCGAAATAAACTATGCAGGCGCTCTCGGTGACCCCGAGTCCAGCCATGTCAGCCTTGGAGTGACGGACACCGGGCTGACAGCGAAACGAAATTGGTGGGCCGCTGCACGGGAGGTCGTTCGAGCCACCAAGGGTAAGGGTATCATCGTCAGCAGTGGGGTCATCGGAGAGGGCGACTACAGAGCTTCAAGGGACGTCCAAAACTTGTATGTCGATGTCTAAACCGCTTCATGTCATCCCTGAGCCCTAAAACTCTCCTGTAGGATCACGCTCCTTGGATTGGCGCAGAATTTGGCGCATGATGCATCCACCGTCACCCCCAAATCCTTGGTTCTGCGTGCCCGTCAGTCTGGCGTTATTTCGCATGTATAGTTCTCACGTCCCTATCGTCTGTCCATCTAGAAACGCGCAAAACGTATCGTGCTGTGCTCTCTGAACCCAGGATTGTGGTACCGACATCGGTCGACGACGTTAATCAGGCTACCGAATCCTCCGCAGTGGACGCACAGACCCATGTAGAGTCATCCACAGGCGATGGGTTGCCAATGACCGAACCAACTGCACCCTCTGCACTACCTACGGAGAAATCGCATGATAGCAATGTCACTAACAAGAAACGACCCCGAGAACCCGATTCAGACACTGTTGGATCTGGGATGGCAACATCTGAACACGCAAAAGGGGCGACGGCCCACGCGGCCCGCGAGGTGACTGACAGTGCGCCTGCACGAAAGAAAAAGAAGAAGAAGAAAGAGGCTGTGGCTTAAAAATGTGTCTTTCTGTTTCAAGTTCTGTGTTACAAACCAGATAATAGGATGTCCATGAAACCGTCGCAACACTGGTAACTACAGCCCGTATCTGGGCCAAACCTCTTGAACACTCTTGCTCAGAATGCTCAGAGATAGAAAAGTACGTCTTCCACGGAATTTAAGAATATTAGCACTAGGATCCTCCAGTTCTCATTTGGCGTCTCGGGATATAACCCTTCGGGAGTCCATGCGAAGCCCTGCTGTCCCTGAGTTCTTCGCGTAAACGAAATATACGACTTGAAATGGTTTGGTATCACTGGTCGTGACTGCAACTATGCTAGAACATGCAAGGTCGCCACAAGGAAGTCAACAAGCTCAAGCGCCAGAAACACGAGGTGATGGGACATGTGAGAACTGATTCATGACGATAAGAACGTCCACGTGGATGCACTGGTTTGCTGTTGTCTTTGACCAGATATACCTTGCGACTTAGTGTTTGTCGAGATCGTGCAATGGGAGGTGCGTGTGAATCGGGAAACAGAATATATTACTGACCAATTTAAGCAGACAACGCAAGGACGAACAAAATCAACGTGCGTACCGCTGTACGCGCACTCCTTTTCTTGGAGGATGGCATTCACCTCCTGAGTGGCGGGGAGGACGGCATGATCCGACAGTGGCGCATCGAGGATGGAAGAGAGGTTGGACAGCCGATGAAAGCGAGCGGCGCCGTATGGGCAATCGCTCTATCAAACGATCGCAACTGGATCATTAGCGGCGATGCAGCAGCAATGGCCACTGTATGGAACAGGCAGACTCGCCGAAGCGCGCGCAAACTAACCGAGCACGTGGATACGTTGTATACGGTGGATGTGTCGCCGGACTCGACCAAATTCGCCACGGGAGCAAGAGACTTTACGGCGCGCATTTGGGATATTTCGACCGGGAAGCGACTCGTCGGTCCCCTTTACCACCTCAACGGGGTTATTTCGGTGCGATTCTCCCCAGGCGGGGATCGCATCGCTACCACCACATGGGATGTCGAGTCCCTGCGAGTTTATGACACAGAGAGCGGTGAGCTTCTCTGCGACATCGCCATCACATCAAACGCACGCAATTCCATCGCGTGGTCGGACGATTCCCAGTACATGTTCGCCTTATCCTTGAACGTACTAAGTCAAGTTCACTCGGAGACCGGCTCTTTTCACGCCGTCTGGAAAATTCCAGGCGAGACAGAGAGTCTCACTGGGTCTATGGTTCTATCTAGCAACGGCAGATTCATCGCCTCTTTTGTTGGCAATTCTCTCTCATTCTGGGATCCCTATACACGTGAGCGGCTTGGACCCGTCTTCAACCATGCTGGCGGACCTCTGAGATCAATTTCTGTCTCATCGAATAACAAACACGTTGCCACTGGGGGCGAGAACGGGATAGTCACAACACGCCATTTGAACGCTATCATCCCTACGTCTTATCTCGTTTCTCAAAGAGATGTTCAACAACGCCCGGCTGGTAGCAGCGTAGCCGATCTCGAGCAGCAAGTCTCGAGTCTCCGCCGTGCGCTCCATGCACTCGAGATCCGCGTCGGTGTGTTCCTTGCAACTCTTTCTCGATTCCTACTTGAACGTCACCATGTCAGACGAGCTGTCAAGGTCGGCGGTACAACGCCCAAATTCTGCTCTGCATGTGCAAGTGACGCCGCCACACATTGAGGACGGCACGTACCGTATCAAAAGTAACACTGGCGATGTATACCTTACGTTCCCACAAGCTATACCTGGTATTGTCGTCGGTCAACCGTTGGATCCATCCAGTGTTTCTCAACAAGTCTGTTTCCACCTGCCTCTCCAGCGACTGAATGCCCATTCATTGACTTCTTTGCAGTGGACTATTTCTTCCGTTGATGATGGTGCTTACAGCATCGCGGGTCGCATAGCCAACTTGGAGGTGCCAATGGGTGCAGGGAGCAATCAATTAGTCTGCGCTTTGGCTGGCAAGCATACCAGCTGGACCTTTGAGCCTAGGGGAGATGCATATGTGTTAGTCTGTACTTATCCCTGGTTATGTCGCGTCAATTACATTGATCCACAGGATTGGCAATGCCGTCAACGCTTCTGCTATCCATCTCGTGCGACGCAATCAATCTGTAAGCAAAATCTTGTTTAAATGATGTGTTTACGGTTCAACTTACTTTTGCAAACAGATCTCGGTCGTACCTCGTAATGTGTGTATTTTCCTTGGATGAAATCATGTCGATGACTGATACGCCTGATACACATAGAACAGTCCAAATCAGCGCTGGGTTCTGGAACGTATCTCGATTTGAGCATTCATGGGTCGTAGCGCACCTGCATGGTATGCCAGTGTATGTTGTGATCACATCGTTCGAATACCACGATTCGCCTGTTGATCGATTCATCCCTCGTTGACGCTGACGAGCGTACGGACACCGCTTTCTTTGCCTGGGATGGAAACCTTTCCCTTGGACACGGTCTTGCCGTCTTCGCCCACACGTGATGCCCCTCGCACCCCCGTCGACCAGTTCCATTGTCGCCATCCATCGCATGCAGCCACCAAACGTGGGGCAATCATTAAAGGTGTCGTACCGATAAGATGGCGCGTCCTCGAGAGTCCACTCCGCATAATCCGGCGCCATTCTTGGGCCGCGGCTGATGTACCACACGGACGGATAGACGAGTACAGACTCGGCATCATCAACAACCACATCAGGTGCGGTAGCCCGGGTTTAGTTGCGATGGAGGATGAATGTCACCCTGTTGCTTGCCAAGGAGTATTCTGATGACCAGAGCCGTGTCCACGGGGTGCATTGTTGTGGTACGTTGCTCAGAAGAGGGATCGGGCGGGTCGTTGTTTGAAAGGGAGATATCCTGCGGACTTGGAACTTGATAGGGGGTCTTTTTATGCGTGGATGTTAGATCCTGGTCACCAAAAGTCTCCGTCCAACCGCTCAGAAATCCCACCAGAATACAGAAAAAATGTTTAGATTACAATGAAATCAAGGAAGACGGGGTGTTGGCTGATTGGCAACGGCAAAGGGACGCGCTCTTCAGTCCAACAAGGCATAGAGCACTAACAGTACAATCCTAGCGACTACCAGATGATATCGATAGTCATTGGATGAACACAGGGAAAGAGAAAGTAAAAGAACTAAATATGCATGTATGTGGGTGTGAGGTAACATGTGTCAAGTACGTGTAGTGCGATCAAGGTCAGTGGAACACGGGCATACAGATATCAAAAGGTGGGGGTAATAAAGAAAGAGATCAAGGGGCAAATAATAATCTTGCCAGCAAACTCGGGACAGCGACAATCCTCCGACGCGACAAACCCATCGTCACTCACAGTCGCCGATGCCCTCTAACTCAAGGACCGCAACGAACCAGATCGCCGCTCTATCCCAAGCCCACTCGGAAAGCCCGCCCCTAACCCATCGGCACCTTCATTGCGACTACTAGGCCGCGAGATAGGCACGGAATCGTCTCCCCTGATTACCCCACTAGAAGACCCAGAAGGAGACCCCGATCGGCCACTCGCCTGCCGACTATGCCCGCTCCCAAGACCCTCCAATGACGCCAAGAATACCTCGTGCATGTGCTTCAACTTCTCGTCGACCTCTGCCTCACGCGTCAACATTGGTCCTATCGAGGTCACAGACTGCTTCGATTGCCCGTCGCTCGCGCTCATTCCCTCTGATGGCTGTCGTGGGTGCTCGCCGGCAACCAGTCCCAACCCGAGAGGCGCACCAGCTCCGTCAGATCCCGAAGCGATCGCACGCCCTGGTCTAGATGTCGCCGATTCGAATGGTTCCGGTGTACCGCGTCGGACCTGCGTACCTGGACTTGGCGCTAAACGAGATAGCCTATTGGATAATACATCAGGTGGAGTGGACAGGGGCTGCCTCGCGGAAGCTGATGCAAGTGGCTTTCGAGCATCGATCTCTTGCACAAACATCGAGATATCATCATCGTCCGTCGGTGCAGCCATGAAGGATGGCGCACTGCCACCGTCTCCGGTACCGCTCCCTCCCGTACGTTCACCGTCTTTGCGCTCCACACCTGTCGTGCTTCCTGGGCTTCCGTCACTCGTAGCACCTCCAGAGGTGGCGTAGCGATGTCCAAAGCTACTCGAGTAGCGCTTGCGATGAGGGATGCGTGGCGAGCCGTCTTCACCTTCTGCGGATGTGAGGGAGCGACGATCGCCAAGACTTGATGGAGCAAACGGTGGGGAAGGCCTGTTGACACCTATCGGAGAAGGTGGCACACGAGAGGAATTGGGAGATGTCTGGTTTGGACGCGCTGGAAGGCCGGGGAGGGCGACGCCACTGGCGAGCGGGGACGGTTGGCGAAGGGAAGGGGACGGAGAATGAATAGACGGCGAGCCAGAAGAAAGGGTCGAAGACTTGAACGGATGGACTAGATTGATGTTCGGCCTCCGAATAGGCAACGGACCTGGAGCAGAAGGAAGGTCCTAAAACGGTAATTAATGGAGAGGAGCTGTACCCAAAACGATCAAATGCTTACCAGACTGCTTCTTGCTGTAGTGCTAGTGCTCTCCTTGCGAATCCTCACGGCGGCACCGGTGGCAGGTGCACCATCTTCTTTCGACCAGGTGGTACTCCCCTCCGGGCGCGAGGAAGTGACAGAGAGAGCGGAAGTTGATCCAGTGGTGGCCATATTGCTTGATGTTCGACTAAGCGGCAGCGCTGCGCTGCGAGGGCTTTGGCTTCCTGGCAAAGAACTGTTGCGAGAATGAGCAGGGGGCAACACAAACTGACCGGCAATGGATGAAGGAGGCGACTTTGGGAGGGAGGTACGGAGACTGCTTGGTAGACCTGACATGGAGTCGCGCTGCTGGTTCTTTACCAACGTTGGAGTAAATTCAGGACCTTCGTCCAAAGAGAGAAAGCGGGACGAGAGTAAGGACTCGAGTTCATCAAGGTGGAAGTTGGGGGTTGTGAGGTACTTGGCGGTGAGACTGAGGGTACCCATCGGGTGAGGGATGGGCGAGAATGTATGGGTTGCGTAAGGAAGAGGGGATGTATTTGGCGCAGGAGGTGCGTCTTACGTAGAGAAGCAAAGCAAATGAATTTATGGACGCAAGGCGGACATGAGCACTCGTGGCTTCTAGGGTTAAGATGGCGACACGTGACTTACCAAAATCGAGCATGTCGGTAAGTCGGTCCTCGAGAGATTTGATCCGAAGCTGAATGGAAAGGTTCCCGTTGCGGGGAGTGCTCATCCGACGACGTAGCTTTCTGAAGAGTTTCCAAGAGGGAAGAATGCGAAGAAGACTGAATAGACTGCGAAAGAGGGGTATGCCATGTTTATAGATAGTAGAAGGAGCGACATCGCCCGGCTCGTCACTATGATGTGGGAGTGTGGATGTAGGAGAGAAGTTGAGGAGCCAGTTCTCGAGAAGGATATGCTGCGGCGTAGGATCCATACGAACACGCGACGAATCAGGGGCGAGGTAAACGAGGACTTGGTTGTTAGTCAACTCAGGAACGGAAAGCAAGACCTGGAGTTCAAAGGGCGGCAGGACGGGGGCGCAGGAGACAGCGCGATAGATTCTGAGGTGGTCCTTGAAGCTGTCAGAGTCGGGGGTCTCGAGATTGAACTAGAGGATGGATGAGGGGGTGAGAGAGATATTGGAAGAAGAAGACGGACCCATTTGTCGACCTTTGCCTGTGACCTCGGCTCAGCGGTGGTTCTGGCATTGCTCACGACGAGACAGAGCTTTGTGTAGAACCTGTGAGCGATTTGGTCGGCCTTCTGGATGTCATTGGACATGGCAATGGTGAGTAGGGTGGGGAGTTTGTGGTCGATTAGAAGGGAGACGACATTAGAGTAGGAAAATCTGGTAGAAGAGGAGATGAACCGAACATCCGCACGGCACTGCCGTTCAACGCGTTGGTACACCTGAGAAAGACGCCAAAGCCTACAAAGATGACGTAATCACCCTCCCAGTACTCGAACCGACAACAGTGCCTTGACGACCCGTTTTGATAACCCGCGAAGCCAGTGGGTACAGAGCGGTAGCATTCTAGACGAGTACTTGACGTCTGACGCGATATCGAATCAGCTTGTCACCTTCACAGCAATTTTGGTGACTCGCAGTTAGGTTGGCGATCCCACTGCTGCGCCCGCTGCATTTTAGAAGTGATGGTAGCTATTTGTGGATATGAACACCCTCCAAATGATCCAGCCCCATCTCCCAATGCGTCCCCACCTTCATCTCCGGCTAATTGGAGCTTTGATAACCAAATGTCATTCAGTGTAATCCTCTCCCGTGGCCCGGTCCCGACTGTTCGAGGTCCCATCATTAAATCCTTGCCTCTCACACGCACTGACTCGTTTCATCGTATCGTATCCAAGTTCCCTCTTGTTTCTGAAAGATATGAATGAGCTAATGTGAAACTCGGTCACTTAGATCGATGCCGGAGAATCGACACGGCTTTATGGATATTTCCGTCCTGAGCCGGCAAATACTTTCTACTTCAATGACAAGAGGGACCTGGCTGAACGAAAATTAATATCGCCCGAAGCCAAAGTCCGCTCTGGCCCCAGAATTCTGGCGACATTTCTGTTCCACTTTTGGACTCGTTCGAAGGCACAGTTTTGCTGTGTTGTTCCCGTTTTCCTACAGCAATACTGGAGTGCTGTGCAGCGTTTGCAACGCCACACGAACGTGACTGTATTACTTTTTTCCCTTTTTAGGCATCCATCGTGGTTGAAGCTCTGAGCTTAGCTCATCACAGCCATCATACGCGCTCACTCGTCAAATAAAGCCAAAATCTACACTGAATGGTAGTGCCTCTTTTTCCGGAGCCGGCGTGCCCCACTCGTACATATCTAGCTCCGAGGCCGTCTCTCGGTCATTTCCGTGTCAAGTATGGCTAACTCGTCGCCATCTCTCGTTGTCATGGACGTTAATCTTACGCAGTTCATGACCAGCCATATCTACTCCGCTTCGACATGATCACTACCGGTCAACCGGTTGGCCCATACCGAATGAAGCTGGCCATCACCTCGCCAGGGTGAGCAGGCATCGGTGGTTTCCTCGCACCTGCTTGGATATGTGGCATCTACAGCATATCACGAATTGCCGACCCAAGTCTATGACGTCGGTCGATCCCCGATAATGCGTACCCGGTTCGCCGTACTTTTAAGAGCTCGCCGCCAGTGTAGCAACATATTCCATCGATGCCATGTCTCAACCCATGATCATCTTGTATGACGTACCCTCCAACGGTCCACAGCCATGGGCACCCAATATTTGGAGGATAAGGTACGCGGTTTTTCAATTCAGAATTTGTTCACGACGATCATTGATCTTCAGGCTCATCCTCAACTACAAACGCCTTCCCTATCGTACTTGTTGGGTCGAATTCCCAGACGTCGAAGAGACCCTGCGCGCCATCAATGCGGCTCCCACATCCATCCGTCCTGATGGCCAACCCATCTACACCCTCCCCGCGATTCTCGACCCGACGCACTCCTCGTCTACCATAGTCTACTCTGATCCATCCTCCTCTTCCTCATTCTCGCAATCAAACTCTGCACCCGTTGTACTCACCCACGCGAATACGATTGCGGATTACCTTGAACGGACATATCCTGCACGCCCGGTCGTCCCGGAGGGCACGCGTGCGCTCCAAGCCCTCTCTGTATACTACATCTCCGAGATCTTCGTACAACCGCTCTTGCCGGTCATGATCCCCCTGAGTCATCAGCGTCTACCTTTACATGTCCAGGCCTATTTCCCAACTTCCGTGAGGAGCGTGACCACCGCTCAGAGGGACCCTGCGGACAGTGTTGGCGGCGTGCAACAACACCCCCATCACGAGGCTACGTGGGGCCTGCGAGAGGCACAGTGGGCAGCAATCCAAACGCAATTTACGCTTCTATCCCGCATCCTTGACAAGAATGCGGGAGACGGTGAGGGCGATGGCGTCGTTGTTATGGGTCATGAGCTCACGTACGCCGACTTTGCCCTCTGCTCGGTCCTGATCTGGATCGAAAAGGTCGCGCCGCATGAGGGATGGGCAAGGGTCCGGGAGTGGGACGGCGGACGGTGGTGGAGGCTGTGGCAACGCTGTCAGGCATACATGGACGTCTTTTGATGCGCTGGGCGTTGATGAACCGGTTACTACTTGAGTCGGTCGGCCGATGGATTTTTTCCCCCCTGAATGCGCAGCGGCAAAGGCGAGAGACGCTATTCGTTCTTATATCCCCAACACGCAAATAATAGTCCTGTGAAATTTTGCTTGGAAAAGTGTATGCTCTCGAGATTGAGATTTTATTTACTTTTGGATTTCCTGTAAGCGTAACTTACGAAGAAGAGTCTTACAAAAGTATGCAAATGTATTGACATGGTGATTGAACGGACCGATAGGCTACTTTCCAGTGGTTCTTGCTATCACCCAGAAGGTCGAAATGAGCGTTTTTGCCTGTTAAAGTACGGTATCCTTGCATCTCCACTGCCTTTGCCCGGGAATCTGTGTGGATGGCTTTCCTGAGACGACGAAATCGTTCACCACCACCTGTTAGTGCAATGCATTTGCCTCCCAAGTTGGGCAAGGGAGAGAAAGAGTGTAAACCACAATGATCTGATCTACTTGCATCTAGTTTTTTCTCGCTCAGATTGAGAAAAGTCCTGCCTGGCCACTGAGTTACTTGTGCGACGTCGAAAGTCCATCCTGTCCTGTGGTTCAGTCTCCGCCACGGCACGCAAAATGGCACGTAATAGAGCGTACCGAGATCAGTCTCCCTTCCTCAACGTATTCTCCGAGGGGTGCAATTAATGTTTTACAGATCAACTTCACATCAAGCAGAGACGAGATGTTAATTACACGACGTTGCCATGCTGTACACAGGTGACAAAGTTCTGTAGCATATTAACCCATATTCGGCAGGCACGTTCTCGGCTCAACTTCTTGCATCGCCCTCACAGCGCTACAAACCAGAATACTGTCACCAAATGGGTAGCACGCAGGATTTGTATGCAACCAATCTGCTACAACATTGCGGGTACCCACTACACTCACCTGGGCCAAGAGGTGGACTCGAAGAGCAGTATCAAACGGAGGGCTTTCAGATCGGTGATGTGGGCTATATCAATAGCGAGGGGGAGTTTAACCCCCTCTTCAATATATGTTTGCCCCTCCCTGACGAACTCCGTACACGCGGTTTTCCTGAGCACAAACCTGTCGATTTCGACGATCCGTACAGGAAAGCTCATGCTCTCGCTCCTGGCCACGTGTTCATGACTGGCGTGAATCAGGAAGTGAACCCGTCGAGGTACGCATAATCGATCAGTATAGATGCATCGAAAGTCTGATTTGAGTTGAGACCTGGGGTAGCTTACGAATTCACTGCAGAATCTAATGCAGGGGCTGTTCTCATCCTTCCATCCGGCGCCACTCTTCTTGACCTGCCGCAGGACAAATCTTATTCAAAGCTCTTCCGGGAGGCTGCCGTAAAATATGCATATCTTTGGTGCGAACGTGCCGAGCAAGACAGCCTCTATCTAGTCACGGGCACGTACAAGACGCGTGACTTCATCTTGACATCATTCAACACTGGCCGTCCTGACAAAGAAATGCTCGTGAAAACCGTCGCTGGGAAATACGAATGGAAATGTGGATTTACAGCATATTCACGTACTAGTCCTCCAAACAACGAGCCCGAGAACCAGACCATCCTAATAAAAGGTTTTCGGATGACAGTGAGATTGAGTTGCCTCCCTGTGGTCGAACCGGCGTTACAATCCCCATCACGAATCAGCCGCTGGATCGTTTCCCTCATTGCAATACTCGCTGCCTTGCTCCAAGCTGTGTTTGAAAATATTCCTATGTGGCTTTCGGGGACAAGTGAGTCGTTCTACGTGCGGTGCCTGATATCCTAACCTTTTGCAGCTGTCGAGCATGTTCCACCTTTAACCCGGGTTTGTAACATTTACTCCACATATGTCATCCCGGGCCGACGCATTTCATGACAGTTGTCTCATCCTTCCGACAATATCAACCACTTTCTATTGGATAAGGTTTGTCCGTTAGACCGATAGTGGCGTAGCGCACTGTATCTCTTTAACAGAATCCTCAAGCTTCGGTTGCGATTACCCATGACGACGAATGGATCGACATTATTAAAAAGGTTTGATCGTGCTCGATTATGTCCATTCTAATTTTGACTATGCCTTTAGGAAAGACTAAGTCTGAAAGACCTGATGCGAGAAGATCGGCTTCGCGCCTTTTTAGAAAGTGAATATACCTGGGACTCGGACTGTGGCAAGTGTTTGGTCACCATGGTCAGTATTGCTACTGACCTCTCCTAGATGTCGTTTCTCTGCGGAGTCAAATGTAAGTTTTCTTTCGACACTGTTCCAATGTTAATTAAGTCGCATCGTTAGTGGGAACACCAACCAGCCAATGCAAAACCAGCCCAAGTCCGTAACAGAGAATGTGCAAGTAGTTATAACACGTAAGCACTCTGATATCATTTTTTCTCGTTTGGAGGGCCGATACCCATCTCGCAGACATGCGAGCTGAAAATATTATTGTCAGCCTTGAACGTGTCCCCATTGGGTTCTATGTTCAGGTCGACGTCGACGGTTCCTGCAGGCAAACTAAAAACAAGACCATATTGATCTATGATCGCGTTATTCAATGGGACGACGTGATTTGCCTGTAGGGTTCAATCACTCTCAGACCTTCGTCTATACTGATACGTTCCAAGGCCCTCTGATCCATCCACCATGGTCAAACTGGAGATCCGTGCATCTTACGAGTTTTCCCCGATGCTAGGAAAAGGAGAGCCTCTCCACAAATTGGAAAAAACTGTGGGCGAGTTGCTCACGCAAACTGGCCGTGAGCGTGGAGGCTCTCTGTGTCTCGTGTGATGAATGCTCATGTGTCCACAGCATTCACGTTCTTTGACAAAAAAGGGAAAGACTTATCGCCTTGTGCTTCGCTCCTTGTTGCAGTACAACAATGGCGTTGCAAATATCCGATGCATGGTTCAAATGAAGTGGATGCTACTGGGAGGTGCCCAACTGAAGTAACTGAACCAACGAATGGAGGGCATGAAGCTTTACGTCGCTACTATGCAGACCATAGCGAGAGACATCTCGAAGATTCCGTTTTAAGTTTTGACAAGGCGCTGAGCAAGTGCATCGATGAATACTCATATCGTGCCCCTGCCTTGTTCAATCTCGCCACAGCGGAATTTATTAGGTACCGAGCTTATGGTACCTCCCACCACTTCAAAAGATCCATAGATCATTACCAGAAAGCACTCGAGTTGCGCCAGGGTGATCACCAAGATCGACCTATGACATTGCTCTATTTAGCCCAAGTCCTTTTGTATCGCTCTGGTACAGTGGGTTTGGACAAACCTCTCGACGATGAACTATCCAAGCACCTCAACGAACTCAAAGATATTTGCCCCGAAGGCACCCATGGACGCCGTGCTGCGGACGTCGTGTTCCAAACGCACGAACTCCTTGGACTCCGTGATTCGAATGACTTAGGAAAGCTCGATGAACTAACCTCAAAATTGGATGTGGCTGCACGAGAGCCTCCATATGCGTACTTTGATAGGCCAGGTAAATTCAATAATCCTGGTCTTGCGTTGCAAAAACGCTTTAAGCTGGTCCGCAACGGCGTCGACCTCGAGCGGGCCATCGAGTGGTTCCAGAAGGCTGTAGAGTTTCCTCCCACTAATCACTTGGACAAGTCTGAATATTTATGCAACTTGGGTGATGTTCTCCTTGTTCGTTCTCAACGAGAATGTGCAGTACCTTTTACCGGGAAAAGGTAAGCTCCTGCTTGATCCATTTCTGGCAACGGCCGTGCTGACTGACCAACTAGATGAGTCAGTAGTGGACTACGTTACATATTTGGTTTGTTTTTTGTGCTGGAGACATTGGATTACGAGGCAGGTGGTTCAAGGATGCAGCAAGTGTGGTTACGGATTAGTTTGCGTCGATTTAGTATGGATTTCTTGGATCTATGGATACATACTTTTCTCGAGTTCGAAAGCGTCGAGTCTGGGACCTTTACGTTTATTAGCCAAAGTCGTTTCACATAGTCGAGCAAGCTAGTACTCTCATAGTATTGCCGTGGATCGTGTAGGGCTATAATAACGGGACGGTAGCAATGCGGGGCATGACTTGAAGCAGCCTCGTGTAGTAAGTGCTACTTGGTAACTGAAATGGTGAGTCCGCCATTTGAGGAACAGGCCACGCCCAGCTTACTCCTGGCAGTACTCTTCATTGAAGCATAATACTGCCGCCTGCTTGGAAGTCGACAACGTCGCCGATGGTTTACTACTACTATTTTCTGCGTGGGTGTATTTTGTTTGCTATTTTGCTTGCCTGGCAGCGGTGGAAGAAAATAAAAGGTATATAACCAAGCCTAAGCGCCGAAAGGCTTGGCACCTTCTAAGACTGACTTCCACAACCCAGCAACCGCCAATAATGGTGCCAATGGGGCCGACGGTCTCCGTGACTCGGGGACACCGAAGGATAATGTCACTCGGGATCCGAATCGCGTGGCGCAGAACAAAACGCTCGGCTCTCGCAACGTTGAGAAATGGCCTCAAGGTGAGTATACTCGAATATTCTATGACTCGGAAATGTTGGTGTTAACTATCCTACTTTTTAAAATACAAAGGCGATGCAGATGTTCTATTCCGAATTAAGGGCCATGGCGGCCCACCAATATTGTCGCTGGTAGTTTTCGATGGTGGAAAACGCATAGCGACGCTTCGCCGTGGCGAAAATAAGCTCCAAGTTTGGAGTATGGAACTTGTGGAGGAGACGGGCTTGTCACCAATCGAACATGGCAGCGGCGTCATCATAACCGCCATAACCGCCTCCAAGGATGGGAGACATATTGTCAGCGGGGATGATCATGGAAATGTGGTGGTGTGGAACATGACGACTCATCCGAGTAGGAAAGTGTGCGAGTTTGTAGCGTCACACGCAAGCATCACGGCTTTGGACGTATCCCCAGACTCTTGGCGCATTGCTAGCGGATCCAAAGATGGGACGGTGGTCGTCTGGAGCATCGAGAGTGGAGAGCGTCTTGTTGGCCCTTTGAGGGATCAAGATTCACCCGTTTCGTCAGTCAAGTTCTCACCAGCAGGCGGTCGCATTGCCTCAGCTTACCTCTTGGCTGGCGGTGATACTTTCTCGGTTCGGATCTGGCACAGTCACACCGGGACAAAACTGGAATCCATACCCTTCAATCAGTCAACTCGGTCGCTAGCATGGTCTGTTGATGGCCGACGGTTGTTCATTGGGGGATCTCTTGGTTGGATCAAATGTTTCGACATCACAACTCGCTTGCTTCTCCCTGTATTCCGGGTCCCTTCTGGAAAGCTCATAACCGCTCTTTGCTTAACCCGGAACGGCCAGTTCCTTTTCTCTGTTTCATCAGGACATGGTGGTGGGATTGACATCTGGGACGTTCGTAACATTCCTCCTAGCGGACCCTTCCGTTCCTACAGAGAGGCGCACATTCAAGGAATTTCCGCAGACGATGTTTCCCTCATCAGCGTAGGAAAAGAGACCGGGATTACGGTACGAAGTCTCTCGGTTATTATCGACAAGGCGCACCTCTTCTTTGTGAGTATACGCACTCTAAACGATTGCATCATCTTGATATCCTTCTTAGCACGTCTATCCTATGACGGGGCACTTGAAACCGGTGAGTTCGGTCACTCAAGTCGGGTTTCAGTTCATTCTAATTCGGGTATAGTTCACACATATCAGTAATGCAACATACGAGGCATGGAAGCATGGAAGACTGATGGAAGCCGAGGAAGTATTATCGAAGGAAATTGAAGACCCCCGTTATCAAGACTTCATTCACTGTGGATGTGCTAACCGTGCTCTTGTTCGGGTGAGACAAAAAAACTGGACGGGAGCACTGGGGGACATTAATGCAATGGTGGTAACCTAACTTTCTATTGTATATATGTCAGAGCTAACCCATTATATCTGTAGCCATGTGATGGTCAGATACCATTGATAGCTACCATCGTGAAAGCACTTGCACTCAAAGGGCAGGGAGACGATGTTGAGGCGACCTGTACCTTCAGATCTACCCTCCGTGCCTGTGACCGTGAAGTACAATGCTTCGTTAACTGTGTGCAGGTAAGCTACATGTTCTAGGATTACAACGATTGTTCATTGATTATTCAGTCCATTGCTTCTATTGGCCTCGATCGTCCCGACCCTATGTGTAGTGAGACTGACGTCCACATCGATGTAAATCTACGTCGACTGGTCACGGTATGTGATATAGCGACACACAACATTGTTAGTTTTTACCATCAGGCTTGTAGGCACGCGAACAGTTTAGCCTTGCAAATGACTATGTCGCCAGACGAAACTACCAAACGGCACTAAGTTCATTGCAAAAAGTACCTGATTTACGTCCACTTCTCTATACCCCGGAGGTAATGACGATTCCTCTGGTACGTTCTTTAATGTTGCACTTGCATATATACTGACGCTCGTCAGAAGATATTTGAATGGAATCTCCGTGGCCTGATAATCGAGATTCATGATCTGAGGTGTCAAGCTTTATTTGAATCTCGTCAATGTCCGGGAGATCTTGGATACTTTTCCGAAAGGGGGGAAAGCCTTGACGAAGAGTTGGGAACTATAACTGCAGAACTGAGTTCTGTTAGTGGTAAGAAATAGTTTCCCAACTAACTAGCCTACACTAAGAGGATCCACCGATTTTAGAGATGTTCGGTAATGAAGCGAGATGTGATCAGAGGTACGACGAGGCTATTGCGTGGTACAGTGAAGCATTGGCTCTCTCTGGGTATTCTTTGGGTAATTTCACATTTCAATATTTCCAGTTGCGTGTGTTGAGGGGTCCATGACAGATATTGTCAACAAAGGTGTCGTGACATCCCAGACGGAGGTCCTGAACCGCGGAAACGACAATCCAACGGCTCAATGCCGGGCCAAGCTGTCCCGCTGCCCTCAGTGTGTTGCTCACCTCCTTTCCAAGCGAAGCGAGGCAAAAGCATCAAAGAGGTCATGGAGAAGCGCACTGGTAGACGCGAACCTGGTAACAATATTATCTCCTCCTTCGTCTCCTGAACACTTCTCATCA
This sequence comes from Phylloporus scabripes, assembly GCA_038090435.1. NCBI lineage: Eukaryota > Fungi > Basidiomycota > Agaricomycetes > Boletales > Boletaceae > Phylloporus > Phylloporus scabripes. Next base: position 20,812 of record JBBPMS010000178.1, on the reverse strand, counting down.
ACGAACGTCTTAGGCAATCGACATGGACTCATCGTATTACCTGGGATATCATAGTAAATACGCGTCGTTGCTTGGAATGGAGTATCATAAGGAGGCGCTCACTCCATTGCAAGAGATGTTTTCGAAGAGTTTCAGTGATCCAGAAATAGACAGTAAATATTCATCATACTAGTTTGTGGGACGCCAACTGACTATGCCCCACAGATTTACGCGACAACTATTTCGAGACGCGTACGAAAATCGATCGAGTTTTCGAGGGAGTTTTCGACGCATCTCCATTTGTGCTCATCCACGTTGGTGATGGCCGTCTTTGTGATCAAGAAGAGCAGAGACGCAGATTTCAAGATGAAGTGTCCTTTTACAAACTGGTCACGTCGGTATCCACAAAACCGAACCCTGGCAATATCGAGGAGGTTGTAAAAAGTTACTTCCTCTATGTTATGTTCTCTCATACATGGGAAGCAAGTGAGCCATCGTTTGACGATGTCTCTGGAAAGATAGTCTATGATCTCCCAAACGAGAAGCTACGCAAATTTTGCGAGACGGTTCGAGATGACCCTAGGGGTTACCGTTGGGCATGGAGCGATACGTGCTGTATCAATAAAACGGACAGGGGTTTGTACGAGAAATCCATCCGTTCTATGTACAAGTGGTATAGCAATTCGGCACTCACACTTGTGCTCCTCGCCAATCCATCCAAGTCGAATCCGCGCAATTCCCCAAACCTCGAGCATAATCGATGGATGTTTCGAGCATGGACTCTGCAAGAGCTGCTTGCCCCTGAAGTCATCCGTTTCTACGACTACACATGGAAGCTATACCGAAATGACAAAAGTGATAACCATAAAACTTCTCCCGAGATTCAACGAGAGCTGGCAAGAGCTATCGATGTCGAGGAAGATACTCTTATACATTTCCATCCAGAAGCCCTGCCCGTGCGTCAGAGGCTCCGCTTGGCTTCGACTCGCAAAGCCACTATGGAGGTCGACATTGCTTACTCTCTGATCGGGGTATTCAGCAGTGATATCCGTGTTGAATATCCCTGTGAACCCTATGTTGCGCTCGGACGACTCCTACAAGAGTGCGTAAGTCGCCAAGGGGAAGCTACGGTTTTTGACTGGATCGGAAAATCATCAAAATTCAACAGCTGCGTCCCAGCTGATATCTCCGTCTACAGTCAAGCTCCGTACACACCACCAACTATTCCCGATATCGAGCTTGACGAATGGACTAAGGCATTGCGGCATGCTTTATCAGAACAGGAACTTAGCAACTTCTACCTGAAACTTGCTACTCAGCATCCACCACGTTTCTTCGATCGACGTCTTCTGCTTCCCTGTATCACCTTTTCTATTACCAGTATACGCCCTCATACCTCCGAAACTCCGAGCGTTCAAGGTATTGCCACCTACAGTGTCTCGACAACAGCTCTCGGCGAATTCCAGTTCCAAACTAAAGAATCGTTTGCCAATTTGCCACAAGGACGCCGCGTGCTCGCTTATCCGTGGATTCCTGATCTCCTCGCTAAAATACGTCGGCATGAAGGGGAGGTCAACCCTTCATGGTTGATCGCATACCTGGAACAAGGATTCAGAGCCCTCTTGTTTACAGAGCAGTCGCATTGGCGATACAGACGGATAGCTGCTGACAGGGAAATCGTGGTTCCTGCATGTCAAATTTCGTCTCTGAAGGGTGTTGAGGTTGAAATACTGGAGGTTTGGGAACGACTATGATAATTTATGGGAATTCTTCTGTCCTTTTGGCAATAATGCCAGTCTACCGAGTGCTAATGTCATGATCTCTAACTCGTCTACTAGTGCGGTATATGTGTCCTACCACACTACACTACCACTTCTCAACCGAGTCAACATGCTCCGAGGTGTTTTCCATTGTTACGTTAGATAATGCTTAGATGAAAAGGACGTACTACTAAGCCACTGCCATTTCTTAGATTTGAGAGACTGCGACGACCACCTTGCAAGTTGGGGCCTCAGAAAGGTACCAGCTCAGCGCCGCTCTTGCACCTAAGAGGTTATCCTCAAACCAACACTTTTCCAGCGGCCAACAGCGACTCGAGCCAAGCCCATTGGCCCAACCCGGTCTCAAAATACGGTCCTTGTGATCTTAGTGCTCAAGCATTAAATAGGGAATCATAACAGACGACGCACAGTGAGCGCATGACCTCCCAGCAACACGTTGTTACCACCACCACCAGTGTCTGGGAATTGGTCATTACGAGTGCGCCATTCATTTACTATCTCACAGAAAATTTTGCTGATAACAAGCTAGCCATTCGGGCAACGAATGTTGCCATCGGTCTGACACACATCCCCGCTGGTTTTTACACAGTAGTGCGGCACAGTGGCCGTGAGTGGAGGACTGCGAATAAACCTGTATCTGTAAGAAACGATGTCGTTGAATGGGATGAACCGATTCCAGTGTAAGATATCTGCATCTTACTCGCGTCAGTCCTAACAGAAATCGCAGACCGTCCGACCTGTCTGTCATGGTTCATCTTGAGGTATATGCATCCTTCGAGTTCCAGCCGACACTAGGTCAGGGGAAAGCATTGCGGAAGTTGTCGGTTACCTTACACCAACTGCTGGATTTCAGTGATAAAGGTCTTCGTAAGTAGAGTGCGATATTTGCATACGGTCCCGAGTACTGACATTACCACAGCGTTCAGCGAGCCTGCGTCTTCACATTTGTCCCTCTTAGTTACTGTCGGGCGTAGCTCATCCGCGCTAAGGGTCCTTGGTCCACATCGCGTAAGTAGGCGATTCGTGTCTCTCTCGTCATTGTTATTGAATACATATAATAGTCTATCACAGATAAACTGAACCCGTTAGAAGAGGCGACGGACCAAGGACATAGTGCTTTCTCGCATTACCAAAAGAATGGGACAACGTCAGATCTCGAGCGTTCTATTGAGGAATTTCAGCGTGCGCTCGACAATTGCTCCTCGGATCATCCTTGTCGCGCTGCTGCTCAGTCAAATTTGGCCATGGCAGAATTGGCTAGCTGTCAAGTCGATGGATCTAATCTTTCCTTCGATCATCCGATTGCATTATACCGCGATGTTCTTACTGCACGTCCTGCTGGGCATCCTGATCGACCCTCTACGCTGATCAACCTGGCCACCGTGTATCTCTCTCGATTCGAGAGGCAGCGGGATGCAGTTGACGTGACGCAAGTGGAGGCACTGCTCCGCGAAGCGATGGACTCCAGCGGTGTTGATAGTCACGAGGAGCAAGCAGTAATCTTGGCGCGCCGTCGGCTCGCAGAAAAAACAACTGGCCATGTTCACATGGGTGGCTCTTCGTCCCCACAAAGTGTCTCTACGTCACGATTGATGGATGATAGCACATCGAGCGCGGAGATTCAGTTACTCCGTCGCTTTGAACAGTCTGGCGATTTAGCAGCTCTCGAAGAGGCCATCTCGAATTTGGAAACGTCTATTTCAGCCTCAGTTCGCGACCCCACCTTGCTAGGGAATCTAGGTGTGGCGTTGTGGTACCGATTCACTCGCCTCGGTCAGCTGAACGATCTCGAACAAGCAATTGATATCCAAAGAAACGCTATCGATTCTACCCCAGATAGTTTCCCTAGCAAATCTAGTCGTCTAAACAACCTTGGAAACTCCTTACTCAGTCGTTTCCAACACCTTGGTGATTCGGTTGACCTCGCGGAGGCGATCGGGAGGCACAGGGATGCTATTGATCTCACTCCAGACCATCATCCTGACAAACCCCGCCATCTGAACAATCTCGCCAACTGTTTCCTCACTCGCTTCGAGCGCCTTGGCAAACTAAGTGATCTTGAGCAAGCCATTACGATGCACAAGGATGTCGTTAGGTGCATCCC
>JBBPMS010000178.1:0-16851 GCA_038090435.1 Phylloporus scabripes | reverse complement strand
ATCATCCTGACAAACCCCGCCATCTGAACAATCTCGCCAACTGTTTCCTCACTCGCTTCGAGCGCCTTGGCAAACTAAGTGATCTTGAGCAAGCCATTACGATGCACAAGGATGTCGTTAGGTGCATCTCTGATAGTCCCGACAAACCCAAGCACCTCAACAACCTCGCCACATGCTTCAGAACTCGCTTCATGCACCTTCACGAGCTACGTGACCTCGATCAAGCAATTTCGCACCATCAGGAAGTTATTGACCTCACTCCGGATGAGAACCCCAGCAAATCTGCATATCTGAACAATCTTGCTACCTCCGTCCTCATGCGTTTCACACTGACCGGAGAGTTAAGCGACCTTGAACATGCTATTTCCAAACACCAACAGGCTCTTCAGTTCACACCTGATGGTCACTCGGACGAACCTCGAATCCTAAACAATCTTGCCAACTGTTTCCTCGCCCTCTTCGAATGTCTTGGCAACATGAATGATCTCAAGGAAGCAATCTCGGACCACGAGCGATCCATCGAGCTTACCCCTGATGGTCACCCTGACAAGCCCAGACGTGTCAATAATCTCGCCAACTCTCTTAGGACTCGTTTTCAGTGTCTAGGCGAGTTGAACAACCTCGAGCGAGCAATTTCAGGACACCAGAAGGCCATGGGGCTCGCTGGGCAGAATGGCGACAGTCACGTATATTTCCATAGTCTTGCTACTTCACTCCTCACACGGTTCAAGCACCTTGGCAACCCGAGCGACCTCGAAGAAGCGATATCATGGTATAACAAGGCCACAGAGATCACGCCTAATAGCCATCGTCGCAAGCCCGTTTATCTAAATGACCTTGGCATGGCCTTGCTCACTCGTTCCGAGTGGCTTGGTGATCTAGATGACCTGAAAGATAGTATATCATCGCTCAGAGAGGCAATCGCACTTACTGCTGATGGTCTCCTTGAAGAGGCCCACTATCTGCGCAATTTAGGCATCTGTCTCAGGACTCGTTTCACACATGTTGGTCAGCCGGAAGACCTTCATGAAGCGATTTCTACACACAATGAGGCAGTACGGCGCATTCCTGGTGGCAGTAGGAACAATTCAAATTGTTGGAACTACCGCGCCAATGTCAGCACCACCGATATCCGTTTGGAACACCCTAGAAGCGAACAAAATGACCTTGAGCGAGCGATTCTGAGCTACGAAGAAGCTGTCAGACTGACCTCCGATCGCCATCCTGATAAATTGCGTCGTATGAATAACCTCGCGAATTGTTTTCTTGCTCGTTTTGAGCAGCTTGGAGACATGGAGGACCTTGGGAAAGCAGCCAAGTGGCACGAGGATGCTGTACGGCTCAAATCCCCGTCGTCCTCTAGCTGGACATGTTTTCCTTGCAGTACATCCTTATTGGAGCGCGGTGATCACCATTCACCCGACATACACCATCTGTCATGTACGATAAGAGGCGCTAGCGAACATGCGGACGAAGATGGTAGGCAAGGATAACATTTCAGCCGAATGCGAAGCGGTGAGTTCTCTTCACTTGGTGAAATGGTAATTGTTCACCGCACTCGAGCAGCCAATCCCTAACCATTGATCGTATGACATACTATCTACAAACACGTTGGATACAGCAATTTGGTTATCGTGCAATATTAAACTTTGTTTAGTTACAGCAGGGTTGTGGGCTTTGGTTGGCGCTAAGTACTTTCGACTTCCACACCTTCATTCGAACCAACTCGTTGCTGTTCGACCATCATCGTGCTCAATTCCAACCGTAACTCCAATATAGGTTCAAGAGCATTGAACAATACGTTGAACGATTTGGAGCTAGTATGTCAGGACAGGCGTCGGTACGTCCAATTGACGCTCATGAGTTTGCGAGCATCCTAGTCCTTTAAATCACATAGGATACAAATGAGGAAGGAAAACCTGTCGAGGTTGACCAGCGTGGATTGATTCAAAAAGTCCTCGCACGTTATCCAGGCGAATTTACTCGTAAGAGTCCTTGTTCAAATGGAGAACCTCGTGAATTGAAGAAATGTCTGCATCATCCTAGTGTTCCGAGAGCTCCTTCAAAACTCTGACGACGCACAATCACATACTGTCCAAATTTACTTTGAGACTGCTGCTGCTTTGCCGGATCCCCCAATGCTACCTGACCTTAAGCCTTCAGATGTGAGTGCATGTTTTTTTGTGCTACTTTCTTAGCTGACATTTCGGTTTTGAGATTGTTCGATGGACCTTCAAGAACGATGGCAATGACTTTACTGATGCAGATTGGGCCCGACTCTCAAAGATCGGTATGTCACTCGAATCTCAACACGCGGTGCATTTCATGCAATGTGATATATCTAGCCAAGGGTAACGTCAATCCAGAGAAGGTCGGCGCATTTGGCGTCGGTGAGTTGAATGACCCATCCAAAATTTCGGTCAAGTGAATTGTCTCGCTCGCTCCAGGTTTCTACAGCTTATTTTCTGTGACCGATAACCCAATTGTGTCGTCAGCAGGTACATCTATCTACATTTTATAATGAAGTCGGTATAACGTCGTGGCTGAAGGGACTCAAATGGAATTCTACGTGAAGAATGATCTGGTATGTGGATGACGTTTTTTTGATTGCACTCCGCTCAGTGCGATGCCAGCTATATTTTCGCACAAAAAAGCTGGCTTTGGGGGGAGAATCCCCTCGGGGGACGGTTATCAAGATTCCACTATACGAGCCTGGTGCGATGCCTGAAAAAAATGATTTTATGCGATTCCTCGCAACGTCAATCACATTTATGGCAGACTTGGAAACTGTGGAAGTTTTTCTCGATGAGGATTGTCTTGGATGCATCAGAAAGACCCCAGGGCTCACGGGAGCCATCCACACTCCTATTTCTCTTCCGCACTCTAGCCCATCGGGGATAATGACTGTGCATGAAGTCCAGTGTCGTCGTGGGTACCATCTAAACTGCAAGATACGTAACCTGACGCTCGTACTGGATCAGGATTCACGATTGAAGCCCGAATCTTGACCGAGATTCCGAAATCGGCGTCAACCCAATCTTCTAAGCGAAGTAGGGTATCCCCGGGGAGCGAAGCACAACCTCAGTCCAACAAGTGCTTTGCCAGTTCGACCGCCAGGAAGTTCTGTACGACAAAGGCCGACTTGACTTTATTCACTGCAAAGGTGCATGCTAAGGTGGGCGATAAGCTCTCAAGAGGATTGTTGCGGTCTACATCCAAGCGGCCGCCATGTCAGTTTGATTATAGCCTGGTATATGTGAGTTTTGTTGACCTGGTTCATTAGATTAGATACTGATAGATCGACTTCCCTCAGACCGGGAAAGACGAGTATGACCAAAGCCTCCCTGATCAAGAATCAAAGAATCAGCCCTCGGCATCTGTTTTGCAAGGTCTTTGCGCTGACCTGGACGGGTTTGTAATATCAGTGGCATCGACATCAATTTCGACTGACCCCAAACCAGGGCGTCACATCCAAGAATTTTCATTGTTCGTGTATCTTTCCTCCCTGTATCTCTGTATTTATTCTTTTTCAGGGCCATTCAACGAGTCAAACTACGGGTATCGGGGGACATATGGCAGCACCGTTTATTTCCACTGTCGAGCGTGAATCAATAGATCTAGTGTGAGCAATCTGTTTGCATTGACGTAGTGAGCAGCTACTTAATAAGATCTCAAGTGATAGGAATGTCGCGGGTAATTAACCTGCCATCCATCCTAGATTCATTGATGCTGACTTTGGCGACCTCCTTAGTCTGGAATGGTGAATTACTGTATGTCGGGGGCTTTCTGGCTCGTGTCGTTTACGAGTTAGAGCTCACTGCCATAGAAGACCTGTGGCAAAAAGCGACTGCGTCGGATCAGCTACGCGGTCACTTCATTCATGTCCTCAAGTTCTTCACTTTCTATGATTCCACGCCCTCGTCAAAAGTCGCAGAGCAAATGCAGCACTCGTTTTATAGCTGTTCTACCTCGCCTCTGAGGCTTCTCTCTTCCGTGGGCGTTCGTCATGCCGCGGACATCAGATTGTTCGACCCGCTCCGCAGCAAGTTCCTGAAGTATGTTCCTTTACTTCCACGTGAAGTCGCCGAAGTGGCCCAGCGCATCGTGGATTCATTGCCACAGGGGCACAAAATACGTACCATAACACTCCAGGATATGTTAGAGGATCTGCGTACACATTCTCTCGATGAAGCAGAGCTTCGTGCCTATCTCGAATGGCAGATATCGCATGGCTCGCCTGCTGACATGGCCAAACTATCGAAGGTTGTGAGCTTTCGGGGTCCAAATGAATCAAGCATTCAGCTGTCTGCCATAACATCCTGTATCGATCCCGAAGGTCTTGGAGCCCAGATCCCATTAGATGGTCCAATACCCCCTTCCATCTTACCCCGCGGAATCGCCAAACACTTCAAGCTGAAACAACTCATGACGTTCAATTGGCGAGAATTCACGATCGCTGACTGGTTACAGCACATTTCTCAACCAGAGATCAGATCAGCCAATCCTAGATACGACTTCTTTCGGTCAGTCGAATGGGCTGAGCGTGTCTTGTACACCATTTCCTTAGCGTGGTCGTCCTCGGACGAGGTACGCACCTTGGCTAAGTCAATATTCGCGAACGAGAAGTGTATCCCGGTAAAGGATAAACTGTGTAGACCAACAGAAGTCTATCTTCCCGATGGGAACATCCTAGACGATCTATATATTCTGGTAGTCCAGTTTCCTTCTGGCCGTGAAATCGGCCAGGAGATGGTGGCCCTCCTTGTGGACCTAGAAGTTCGACGTCACCTCGCCCCTATGCTTCTTATGAAACAGTAAGTTGATATGACGCTCTCTTGACTTGTTCACTCAACCTATGTACACCAGGGTGGAAAAGAAATGGAATACATCCAGGCTCGTTGGTTATCTCGTCAAAGTCGCCGACACACTTAATGATAAAGAAATCAACGAGCTGAAATCATATGAAGCATTCACTGGGGTAGGCGGAAAGAACGACGATGACAGGAAACGTTTTCGTGCTGATGAGCTCTACCGACCAATTCCTACCTTCCAACAACTCGATTTACGGCTCATTAATTGGAATGGGATGTCTCAATGGGATGATAAATCTCCCGAAGGTGGACTGTTGATTTTTCGTTCATACGTTTGCTCATACGTTTCTGTGAAGCCCGACTCATGTATCGTCTTGGATTGCGTCGCCATCCGCCCCTGCAGGACATTGTGACTCTGTGCGCACAGGATACTGATGTCGGGAAACGCGCCTTCGATTATTTATGCGCTAACCTTCGAACAGTGTATTCGGGTTACAAGCCAGACGAGTTCCAACATATCGCATTTATTCCCGCGAAGAACACGAGTGGCGTCTGTCTGAAAAGGCTGGGAGATGTACGGAGATTCCTCTGCCACTTAAACTTTACCCTCAAGTCAAATGTCTTATTTTCAGGTATTCTTGGATAACAAGTGGGAAGTGTTCGAGCTTTCCGTCATACAACACAGGGATCGTGAAACTATATTCGAAGAACTGGGGGTTCAGCGACACCCACCTTCATCACTGCTGCTTCAACTGTTGAAAGGAAAGCCACGCAACAAAGAATCCGCTCGTAAATGGTTTGGGATCTTATCTAATCATGTTTCTTGTACGTGATCTCTGTTCTACCAATCACGGAGAGCCTTTGACATCGTTCTAGGCTTTGCAAAGAATGAGCTCGACATCCTTTCTCAATCGTCGATAGTCCCAAAGACCATTTCTGGGCAAGAACGAGAGTGGTTGACTCCCGCTCAATGCTACCTCGGAAAGAGCACGAAACATGACCTATATTCGAAGCTATTTCACTTTGTGGACTTTGGTTCGGAGGCAATTCAATTTCTGCGTGCTTGTGGTGCGAAGAATGAGCCTTCGGAAGAAGATGTCGCAGAGTACCTTGTCGAGAACCATAAAAAATTCTATGAGCTGGCTGGACACGAACGGTATGGGCTAACACAACGATGTACCTCGGTGCCCACTGACGGAATTCCACAGCTTCATGCAAGAACTGCGCGACCTCGCCTCCAAGCATACCCGCGTTTCCAACTTCACTATCAGTAAAATGAAGTTTAGTCCTGTCCTGCCTGGTACACAACGCGAGGGAACTAAGAGCCCAGACGGATGGAAAAGAAGCTACTCGCTGTGGCAACCAAAGGACATAGTCATCGTGAACGATGTACATGCCTACCAACTCTTTAGTGATTCGATCATTGCTGCACCAGAAAATATGTCTCCCGAGCTCGAAGGTGAGCATGCGTCCTAGACCTACGAAATTGGACATCACAACGATTGAATCAAATAGATTTCTATGTATCCCTCGGGTGCCAATACTTGACCACAGTCATCCGAGAAGAATGCAATCCGTCCAAGGAAGAGGCAGACCAGACAATGCGTTCCGAATACAGAGAATTGATTGCACCAAGGCTTTCATTGTTCCTTCATCATTACCAGCCTCCGGCAGGGACTGCAGCCCCTCGTATTCGTAAGGCCATTGACGTCAGAGTTTGTGAACATTTATCTGTCTCTCAAACCCTTTTCTCCCGCGACCAAGATACGCCAAAAAAACGAAACGTGTGGGCGACAGCGGTGAATGAACAAGATACGATAAAGGTATGGGTTTCTCGCGGCGCAAAGCAAGACATGTACGAGTAAGTCCCATTACCACTCTTTCTGGCACTTCCGGGTACTCAGGAATGCATAGGCTCGCGGTCTCTCTTTGTCGAGTGTTATTCAATGCGGTCAAGCTCAATGATGCCCTTCTTCTTATGAGTATTCTCTCAGAGGGGGACTTGGATGTTTTGAGGGGGAGAGGCTACGAGGGTCAGTTGAGTCTTGTCTTGCCAACTGTGGGGGGCTGATGACGTTGCTACAAATCAAAGTTGACCAAGTCCTCCGGTCTCTCCCGTGTTCCAAAGACTCTGGTTTATCCGACGACACGAACCCGACCTGCTCAACCGCTTCAAAGTATTTATGTTCACCACCTACTGATCCTGCGTCACAGCAGACTGTGGCAGGAACAGACGTTGAAACACAGCCTGCGAAGTTCGCTAAAGCTTATCCCACTGACAGAGGTAGTGACGCGGGATCGGAATCTGCCCCATCCTCCACCCTTTCCAAGCTTACGAACAATGTCCGTGAAACCACGTATAATTTTGTAACTCGTATCATGTCGGGCATCGCGGCCACCGGTTCTGCAACCCAACCTCCTGGGTGGGTTTTAGTAAGCATGATACGTAACATACATATCATCTGACCCGTACTCTCAGGGCTGAACGTCTGGTGACACCTCAAAGTTATATACGTGAGTAAACCTAACAGCAAAAGTCGATTGCATTAACTAGTTAAACAGAACTTACCATAAAGGGAGCGATCCAAGCATGTAAATCCACACCTTTCCACCATCAGGGCGAACGTGCGGACATGGTCAAGTTTGCGTTGGACGACGGATACTGCAACGTCTCTGACCAGATCGAGACTCTGCGACCTCTTAGTAAGTTTCAGAGTTCTTCGCCTTTTCCTTCCTCACTAAAATACTGTCAGGACTAATGGGAGACGTGGAGGTTCTCGTCGGTCAAGGTAATCTCCCCTAAGCAACATAATGCCGGTGTTTGTAATACCTTTTGGAAATAGGCATTTCCAACGACGAATCGTTCAAGGAAGAGATGCAAGATCAAGTTGATCGTTTTCTGCGCATTGTCACCAGCCTTGCCAATATTTACAAACTCCCCAAGGATTCGTTACGTATCTTCTACGATACCGCTACAGGATGTATTGCATTCAATCGCAATAACACCATCTACCTCAACCTTCGATACTTTGTGGCCTGGCGTGAGTAAAATATTTCCTCAGAAACGATCGCACTGAGGATTCCCTCCAAAGACTACGATGCCGTTAAGGATGGCAACCAACGCCAAGCTTTGTCGTCGTGGTTCGTGATCATTTCATTGATCAACATGTTGCGATCATTACTCACAGGCACTTTTTGTCGCTAGGTTCTTCACGCTCGCCCATGAGATTGCACACAACCTAGTAGCGAACCATGATACGGAGCATGAGTTTTGGTTTGGGGCCATCTGCGAAGCACACATCGATTCATTTTCGCAGCTCTTGCACTCGGAATAGTTGTGTAGACTGTACTTGTAATTTTTTTTCTGCGACTCCGTAGCGTGACTCTACAGCGTATGTACACATCCGATCGGCCAGTGATCTGAGATCAATCTATCATACATATTCATGGGCCGGAGTCAAGGGAGTGGAAGCAAAGACACAGATCAGATCTTGGCGAACTGAAAGGTGCGGTATGTAAGTACTTGTCATCCAAATAACACATCTTACAGTGATACCATAACGGGTAACAAGATTACGACAGCACGTGACGGTGTGACCATAGAGAAAGCGACGTACGTCTTGGCGACTATTTGGTCCCGCTTAAAGTCGACGTTCCGGAGCAGTGATCGCCAACTACACGAGGAAAATATCGCCCGTGTGTCCGCAATCAGGCCAACGGTCAGCGGATGCGCAAACAAACTTGATTTCGGCAATCGTCAGTGTAGGAAAAAGCAAGAGGATATGTATCTTGCTGTGACAGAGAACAAGCCGTGCTACTGCGCATCTTCCCCCCGGAGGAACGAGCTCTGCATACTGCACATAACTCTGAAAAGCACAGTACGCAAAATTTATCGCACACAATCAGCGCCTGCCTCTCTCCTAAGTATGCACAACAACATACCAAAAACATACTGCAAGACAGCTCCCGGTCGTCAACCCTGCGGCCTTTAGCTGCTTCACAAACGAGAAAAACACAAAGACAACTGTACATCATCGGGATACACGATACGATGTCCAGATTGGACGACCCAGACCAGCTACAGGAGTAAGCCGAGGATGCCAGACGCGGGTGTGATCGGGCCAATGAGCACGAGCGACAAGGCATCCATATGTAGCGTGGTCTTGCCAAAGAGGTAGCCTATCGCGCGGCAGGATTCAGATAAGAACACAGAAGATAGGGACCCGCTATCGGAGAGGATGAACCACGCTGCGAGGAATCGGAACGTTGTTGCTGCCGCGATATCTCAAATCTCAGGGCATCCGCTCAACCCAACCACAAGCAAAGCGAGAACGCGGAGCCGTGCAACACGTCACGAGCACGAATGGTCGGAACAGCAGCAGGCGACCCGCACGATCCCACCAGGATGCGCGAGAGAGCCGTTGCGTATGCCTTCTGGGCCGTTTGGTTGGCATCGCCATGGTCCGGTGCCGACGCAGCGGCGAGCGGATGCTCAGCATTGTCCGCAGCGAGATAGTTTGGACAAGGATTTGCAGGGCAAAGGACAGTGGCTGTGATGACGTTCGCACCACCCAACGCCTAGACCAGCACGCATGCGGGAGGAGACGTTGCGCGAGATTTATCATATATCCGTGGTCGAACCTATGTCTTGTAGGATGATATCGAATCAGCTGCCTCGTGCTCAACGTGGTTCACTGCCCATCCCGGGCACGTCGAAAAGAGGACTCTGAATCGCATGGGTATCTATGTCATAGTACATATGTGATATGGAGTCCTTCACTCTCGTGTCTTGCCCGTATGCGCGGCCATGTTTGTTGAACTTCGTTCCCATATAAGGGGGCTTGCGAGGGCAATCGTGATTTTTTGCAAACGTTGGTCGAGCGCGGGCAAGTACGGAATACAAAGTTCAACAACCTGGTAGTAGTGGAGAATCATAGCGAAACATACCAGTATGAGAAAAATGCATAACTGTAATCAGCGAGCAACTCTATGGTACCTCGACATTGGAGATATAATACAAGCAGGGCCCCAAAGCATCTGGAAAAGCCGACAACAATATACCTCCCATCGTAAGAGAAAGGGGAAACCTACGTTGGTAAATGATCTCAAATTCCGAAATGCACAAACACAATCCGCTTCTCCAACGACACTTCGTCGGCAGTCTCGATCACCGCAGCATTCAGCGCCGCAGCCGCGTGCTGGAAATCAATGTTCGGATGTTTAAACATTTCCTTGTAGAACCGAGTGACCACGCGCAACGAGACCGCGTCGTCTACCCTCCAAAGCGCCCCGATCACACCATTGAAACCTGCAAACTGCATCCCTGCTGCAAGATGGAGCACGTCTGGCGTCGACACATTCCCCGTGGCCGTATGTGCCGCAGACAGAAACGCAAAATCGGAGTTCGTGTAGCGCTCCTGGATGATGCGCATCAGTGTGAGCCTTCCGTCGCTCGTCGCAAGCCATGAGTCGAACGGGTTCGTCGCGTGCGATATACCGTGGCAAGCGACATGGACCCAACGATGGTCTCGGAATGCTTGCACAACACTCTCGATAGTTGCTGCAGGCCCAGTGACAGCCTCAAAGTGGACCTCTGCAGGCATACCAGTCTCGTTGCGAATCCTGTGAATTTCATGCTCCACCTCAGGGAGCTCATGTAGCTCTAAGTCTGCGCTTGGATGTGCTTGCCCGATGGCCGAAAAGGTTATCACGTTCGGTATTCTGGAGATACCACGGGTCTCCGTCTGAGAACGAATACGGTCGCGCGTGCGAATGAGCCCTGAGAGCGAAGATGCGTATGAGGAGACATAGAGATCTATAAAGCCTTTTTGTGATCTACGGAATGGGCCCGCGGCGTGCAGTGGAAGTGTTGTAAATTTTGACGTGGGGCACCACCAAATGCGCGAGCCTAGAGGCAGGTGGATATCATCCTGCAGGACAAAGGCTATAGGTTCTACCACCGAGTTCCACAGGTCCCGCAAAATTTCCTTCATGTAGAACTCCCTGTGCACCCCATACCTATGGATGTCCCCGGTCAATTCTGATAATTGCGAGCATAGCTGGACGACATCTTTATATGAGCAAGGAAGGGGCACATGGATAGGTGACATGGTATAGAGAACAATGAGAGCATCGCAGGAGTATGGGCTTGCATTGACGATGATGACAGGTCCACCTTCTGCGGCATGTCGCAGGTCATCGAAAGAAGGAGGTAAGAGGAATCGTGAGAATCCATCGAGACCGCGAATCTTGTCCACCACACGCTGCCATTCCTCTCGAACTCGCCAGTATGGGCTCGCTCCTTGGCCTACACTTCCTTCCGCATATTTCCTGAGTTCTGCACTCAATCTTGTGAATTTCCTGCCAAGTTCCTTGTCTCGGTCACCTCGATTTTCCAACATAGCCATGGAAACATCTAAACGAGCAAGCTGATTCCAGAGGATTCCCCGACCTTGTTCCAGGAATTCGACAGCCATCTGGAAGTTACCATGCCTTATAGCACATGAGAATGCATCACTGATGATATCAGTCATTCTTGCTTGCATTGTTTCATGCCTAGAAGTCAGTGAAGAGCTGAGGGAGGTGAAGTGGTCTAGTGTCTCAAGCAGTGTTTGGTAAGCTTCCAAGACTGAGGAGTGGTTGTATTTTTCAGCATCCTTGACCCAGGCTTGGGTTGCTTGTAAAAAGTCTAATGAAGGTGTTGGACCGCATTTCTTCAATAGCCTATAGGCTTCAAAAGCTTCATCTGGTAAAGAAAGTGGTTGATCAGGAGGGCTGGATAAAAGAAGTATGGTTGCTGCTATTTGAGAAGTGTTGAATGCAAAGTATCTGTGATGGGCTGGATAGGTTTCTAGTGCCTTTTTAAATAACCTATTGGCTTTGCCCAAGTTAGAATGGTCATTTGTCTTGTGGTAATGATCCAAAAGTGAAATTGCAAGATTTTGAAGAGCAAGCCCATGGTTCAGATGACCTGGTGGACAAAGCTCAAGATGTTTTTCTTGAAGCTCAATGTTTCTTCCCAAGTCTACCAGATCACCCAGCTTTTGATAATGTGAATTCAGAGATAGTGCAAGATTGGCCAAAGCAATCCCATGATCTGGATGACCTATTGGACAAAGCTTAAGCCAGTTTTCTTCCATTTCAAGAGCCTTTTGCAGGTCTTGAACATTTCCTTCTGCAAGATATCGATCTCGCAAGGATATTGCAAGAGATCCAAGAGCTTTTGCATGATTTGAATGACCCAATGGGCACAGTTCAAGCCATTTTTCCTTCATTCCTATGAGCCTGTTTAAGTCCTTTTTATTCCTCTGGATATGATAATGCATGCCCAAGACCATTGCAAGTCCTCCAAGAGCATTAGCATGGTTTGGATGTCCTAGGGGACAAAGATCAAGTGTGATTTGATGAACCTCAATAGCCCTATAGAGATCTGCAAGATTTCCATCCTGATCATAACAGAATGAATATGCAATTCCAAGATCATTCAGGATACCAATGTGATCTGGATGTCCCAAAGGACAAAGATCTAATCTTGCCAGTTCCACTTCAATCTTTGTTGACATACTAGCCACATTTTTTGATGACCTTCCAAAGCTGTATAGCTTTGTCTTATATTTTCCAAGAGCTGATAAACAGTCATGCCCATATGGCACAAGCTGAAGCACATAATTAATCATATGTAAAATGGACTACAAAAGAGTGCTTACCAACACATCTGTTGCTTTACATGTGATATAAAGGGTTGCAGGACCAATAGAATGCCCAGGAACATCACCTAATACATTATTACATATGATATTGGGGAAATAGACAAGGTACTTACATCTCCAAGCATTTCCAGATTTTAACAAGCTAGCAACATCTGTGACTATTTGATCACCCAATGGCTGTTTGTCCCATTCAAGGGAAAGCTCCTTTGGAAGAATCCATATGGCTATTTGAACAGGAGTGGTAGGAGATGCAAAGCTATAAAAGATGGATTGAGCAAAAATAGAAGTTTCAACAACAATACTCACAAGAGGAAAGGATGATTCCATTGTACTCTCAAGCCATTTTGTGCTAGTCTTCCAGAGCAAGTTATTTTAGACATATCCCCAATGCAAATGGTGACATGGATGTGTTCTTTGGGAAGGGGTGTCAAGACAGTCAGTTGACTAACTATATAAAAAAAAGGTAAGCACATATAGGCATCCAGCCAGTCAAAAAAGCCTCACCTGTGAGTTGAAAGGTAGTGGCTTCAGGGTCTTTGAGCCAGTTCATTGTAGAAGAAACTTTGGGTGGAGATGAGACACAAAAGGTCAAGATGGACTAGACAATATGTAGAGATACTGAGATGGGGGAAGTGATGGATGTAGAGATGGCAATGAAAGAAAGAAAGGGTTGGTCTACTATGATGATCAGGAGTTTGAATCAAGAGCAGGAATAGGAGCTTTAGGAGAGGGAATGCAAGCAAAAATTATGACTATGGCAGAGTCAGGGCAAGGGAGATTTTCAAATGGGCAATGTGTCCAAAGTAGACAAGATGGGTGACATTGGATGTAGGGAAGGTGTGCAAATGATCAGGTGTGAAGCAGCAGCAGCAATAGTTGGCAAGACCAGTGGCAGGTGAAGGATATATCAAGCAGAGAAAATATGGGGACAATCAACAGTTGAGGGGAAAGGCTGAGGTAGGAAACACAAGCACAAATAAGAGACTGACACTTAAGCAGAATGTATATGGCTCACAAGCAAGATGAAGGTGAGACTACAAGTGGAGCAAAAGGTCAAACATGAGATTAAAATAAAAGCGGAATTAAGATAACTCACGAAAATAGCACAGAAGACAAAAGAAACAAAGAGGCTAAGGATCAGGAGAAATAGAACAGGGAAGTGAGAATGAGAGCAAGGAGTAGACGGGCTAAAGAATGGCTGAGACAAAAATGAAGAACAATGAAATGAGAGATAGACGCACATATTGAAAAGACAAAAACAGGCGAGAACAAGGGTCGAACAGGAGATGGTGTGTCAAGGCAGGCGGAATATCGGTTATGCAACCCGACAAAACGAAGCTCGACAGTGCAATGTAGAGAGAAAGTGGGGGGCAGAAGGAAATAGAGGAGGGAAGAGGATGTGACGAGTAAGAAGGGTGGAAGTGCGAGGTGAGATGAACACGGAAAAGCTTGAGCGAACAACTAATGTATAGAGATGTGAACGGGGGATCAGAGATGAATGTCCGGCTCAGTGGAGCACGGACGTTCTAGAGAACAAGAAAATGAACGGGGATGAATACTAGGAGTAGGAGTAGATGGCGGGGAATGTGGAGCGCTAAAATGCCCGAAACAGTTGAGCGACGATATTTGACAGCAAGAAACAAGAAAGAAGGGTTGAAATCAAAGGGCGCATAATGAGACAGTCGAGATCGGGGAAGATGGATAGTGGTGGTGCACACTCACGCTGGTAAGAGCAGTAATAGAGCGGCTACGGTGATCGCGGAGATATGGCGCTTAGAGAAGACAAATCTGAGGCTTAGAAAGATGCGTTGGTGTGCAATGTACGACAGAGATGGCCAACGCAGCGCGTGGAAGGAGGTAAGTTGGAGGGGAACAAGGGCGTCGACAAGGATATCAGGTGACACGAAGCCGACACGTGCTACACGATGTCGCGCACAAGTCCGACTCTGACTGAGATGAGGTTCTAGCACACCGTAGATCCAAAGCGAGAAGGCAGAGGAAATATTCAACAACACATTTACAGTGGGACAGCAACTTGAGATTATGATTGCACATGACGGTGCAACATTAGAGAAAACCTCGGGTAATGACACCACATGTCTGCGCATCTATCTGATCTCGCTCAACACGGACGCTTCACAACAGGGGTCGCCGACCATTATCAAGACCAGAAAAATGTTGCCCGTGCTGTCCACAATCGTGCGAACATCCGGAAGTCCTCGATTTGAGCGGACATCAGCAGCAATGTGTATGAAAAGGTGAGTGGACATGGAGCTTTCTGTGGTGGAGAACAAGCCGCATTACCACACTTCTCCCCTGGCCGAATGAACTCTGTATGAGACGCACGCATATAACCCTGATAGGTACCGCACGCAAAACCTATCACACAATCAGCACTGGCGGTCTCACCAAAGTACGCGCAACTTATCTAAAACCCCAAACGCCTCCCCCAAGCATCGTCAACCTCTGATCTTTAGCTGTCTCACAAACAAAATAAATACAAGATAGCAATACGCCGAGATGTACGACACGAGGGTGACGGCAACCAAGTACATGCAGATTGCCACTTGCCATCGCTTTGGTCTGAGAGCGCGTGGTTGTCTGCGTCATTCGTTCTGCCTACGAGGTATCGATGTAGACGACGACGTTTGCGCAGCATCGCAAAGAACTGAGGATGCGTAAGGCGAGGGTTTTCGCTATCAATTCAGCAAGAATTTGACACAGCCTTAGGTAATATTACTGATGTCACGATATGATATCGACCCAGATCACTTGTTTAGCTCCCCACCTCACGTTGCATACCGATGGAACCATCCAACTCGCCTGATTCTTCAGAATGTTGGTTGCCGCATCTTCTACCGTCTGTCCACTCCTTGCTGACAGAACATTTCCCTGAAGTCAGACCTAGTGACACAATAGTGCAGGAGAGGCCTGGGGTTGAGCCACAACAAGAAGAAGACAAGCTCAGTGAGCAGTCGCAGAAAGACCCTTTGGACGATCAGGTACCGATGCTGGAATCAGACGAGGAAGAGGACATCAATGGCCGGTGGATCGACGAGAGATTTGGACCGGGTAGCAGCACCTGTATCTTGTTGCCAACCTTTTCTTAACCTTTATCATGGTCCTTGTACATTATGTATGACATGTACGTTTGGAACATATCCTGGAAAAGACTCATCACAATACCCCCACAAATAACCCACATGTACAACTCGTCTATGCAGCAGTCCAACGAGACAAATAGGACATTGCACAGAAAAACAGCCCTCCTCTGGTATTCGAAACCAAAGTAAGATATCTCATTACTGGGCCAAACTCTTCAACAATGGGAACGCCCTCGTACCCGAACCTGCACATGGCAACGTTGGCGACACCAATGACGGTGAGGTGGGTGACATCGACAGAGTCAGCGAGAGAGGCGACAATCCACCGTTATTGTTGGGCTGCTTGCGCACAAGGACGTATGTGCGGGGCGAGAGCGGAGGCGGCCCCTTGATGAGTCCCTTACAGTGACGGTCCTCCGACACGGGTGAGGTCGGTACCGGTGCATCATCAAATGAGTCCGATTGGAGTGCAGCATCTATGCCACAAAAGTCGTCGATGATGTCCCGGGGAGGTGGACGTTCGACCATCGCTTCAAGGAGCTGCAGGAGCGGTGGTATTGAGTTCGGGAGATTGGATAGAAAAGGGTAATGGTGAATAAGCGAACACCTGGGACAGGGACAGGAACAGAACGGACCTCGCGTCGAAGATCTTCATTCGCATACTTCCCCTCCATTTCTTCAGGACCGAGTCACAGCGTTCCCTTGTGGAATATCTCGCCCTCTTCCTCCACCCAGCTCTTTGACCTATCATCCACGTTAGCATACAGTTCCGACAATACAACAAGACCTAGCCAACAAACCGACACACCTACCCGTGGGCGATCCCATCTGCATGTCACCAGCCCCTCGTCCTCGTTTTCTCACTAATAACACTCACACCCATGCCGGAACCAATCAATCCGTCGACTTTTATCCCATGACTGTGAACACGTGCCTGGCACGACACGCACATCCCCAGCTGGGTTGATTCCCCCGTTGAGCTGATCGCATAACCCTAGCAGACATTCCATCTTGGACTCGGCGGTGGCAGTCACGCTCGGCTGGGTATGGAATGTCAGCATCTCGACCATCTCGCGTGCTTTGTTGATAAGGTCCTGTTTGGTTCCGGTCACCGAACCCGAGCCTCGTCCCTGACGTGCACCCTCGCCCAAACTTGGGCCTGAGGTCTCTGTCCGGATCTGCTCCAATAGCTCCTCCGCGCGCGACAGCAAGTCCGCCTACAAGGAA
>JBBPMS010000177.1:22322-43730 GCA_038090435.1 Phylloporus scabripes | reverse complement strand
ATACTTTTGCCACTCTCTCCCAAATCTCCCATACTCCTTTGGCATGTCTTGGATACTTGACAAGTTCCTTTTTGATATGATGCCAAAGATGTTCAATGGGATTAACATCTGGAGATTGTGGTGGCCAATCTAGAACATTGATATCATTGTCTTCCATCCACTTCTTGGCCTTTTTAGAGGTATGTTTGGGGTTATTGTCTTGTTGAAAGATCATGTCCTGAAAAGGAATTCCAGATTCTTCCAAGCTGGGAAGCAAGTTGTCTTCCAAAATATTCACATATTGATTGGCATCCATTCTCCCCTCAACCTCTGCAAGATGGCCAACACCTTCCTAACCCATACATTCCCATACTATGATATTTCCTCCTCCAAATTTGACTGTTCCTTGAACCTCTCTGTTAATAAGGCCCTCACCTGCCTGTTTCCATACCCATCCCCTCCTATCTGAGCCTATCCTATTGATCTTGGTCTCATCTGACCAAATAACCCTCTTCTAGTCCTCAATAGACCATTCTTGGTACTTCAAGGCAAATGCTAAACACTTTTTCTTGTTTCTAGCAGCAAAAAGTGGCCTTTTCTTCTTTGTTACAGCCTTGAATGAATTTTTTTTAGGATTCTTCTCACTGTTTGTGAAGAGACTGGACTAGGAATGATGGAATTGATGTGATGGGTAGCTTGGACAGCATTAGCAGCTTTGCCTGTAGTGATTTGAGTGATGATAGCATGCTATGTGAAACAACCCTTGACTACTAGCCTGGAGGGGCATAGTAGGCTTAGATTACTTCACTAGTGAGTGAGAGAAAAGAGTTGCCACTTAATCTGCAAGCACTAGGCATAACAGTAGAGAGGCTGAGTAGAGTGCTCAAGGGGAAACACCAAGAGAACTTGACTGAGGTTCTCTGGTTGGCTCTTGGGCCTTTATATACTATCCTAAGATTTGTACATGTTTGTACTGAATCTACCAATGAGTGTCTATGTAAAGTATTTAGAGTTCCATATGATTCCCAATGAGGCTATATGCACAGGTATTGTACATAGCCAAGCATTGCCTTGCATAGCCAAAGGCGTGGATCAGGTGAGGTTGAGATCTGGAGGTAGTGGGGCATAGCTGGATAAGATCCAAAGGCAGTAGGGTGTAGCCTCAGAGCTTGGCCATGTGCTGGTGAGCATAGCCTCCTTATCTCTGACTCACTATGACTCGGATGAGAAGGATATGATTGGTAGATAGCAAAAATAGCTGACCACAGCTTGAAAGTAATTGGAATAGTATGGCAGCACATGGCTGAAAGGAGCAGCTGATAACAGTCTTGGATGACAAGTCCAGCCAATGCCATTGGGTTCGAAGAAGAATGATGTAATCATAATTAGTCAACAAGGGGATTGAAAATTGAGGACTTAGCATTGTGACACTTCACTGATAATGTCACGTGATGCCAAAAGATAAGATAAAATGGTGAAAAAGGTAGCATTTGTAACACTATCCCCTCTTTTAGGATTGACTTCCAGGTGATCAAAGGGTGCTGGTTGAGTTATGTAATTGATGTATGGGAAGAATAGAGAATCGAAATCACTTTGTACCATGCGTAACTGCCGTGGTGCTGAAGGGTGGTCCTAGTGGAAGTCTGCAATGACGTCTTTGGCATGGGTTAGATTAGACAATGGTTCCTATGTGTGCTTGTCATCGTTGTAACCCTTCCAATGAACTAGATATTTGATCTTGTTTTTCTTGAGACAAGAATCCACAATGTAATCTACCTCATATTCTTCATCACAATCTTTAGTCACATGAACTGGTCCCAGTGCTATGACCGTCTGTCCTGGTAACTGCTCCTTGTAGGGTTTTACCCTCGTGATGTTCACTGTAGGGTGAATTCGCATAGACTTCAGAAGGTGAAGCGTCACTGCATTGTTGAGTACTGCTGTGACTTCATATGGGCCCAACTATTTCTCTGTCAACTTCTTGAAGGCATGTGAAAGTCATAAGTTGTTAGTAGCAAGCCAGACCTTTGAGCCCATTGTGTACTGTGGGGCATCCAAACAATGTTTGTTCACTTGCTCCGACATGTGTTTTTGTGATTTTTCTAGATTTTCTCATGCCTCCTAAAGTGCCAATTTCATTTCCTCTGTGAATTTATCCATGGCAGGAGCCTTTGAAGTGCCTGGCTCAGTGCCCATATGTGGCATGTAGCTTCAATTCAATGCAAATAGGGATTTCTTTGTAGTGGAGTGGATTTGGTTGTTATATGAGAATTGTGCAATAGGCAACCAGTTTACCCATTAATCCTGTCTCTCTGCCATGAATAGCCAAAGATATTGCTATAAATCCCGATTGATGTGTTCCATTTGTTCATCAGTCTGTGAATGATGTGCAGTAGACAATTTGGGTTTAATTCCCAAATGTTTGCACAGGTCCATCATGATGTGAGATGTGAATTGAGGTCCTCTATCTGATATAATGCTTCAAGGAACTCCATGATGTACCCAAATGTTTGTGAGATAAAGTACTGCTGTCTACATTGTGGTTACTGTTTTGTAACAAGGCACAAATACAACTTCCTTTGAAAACCAATCCACGATGACTAGGATGGTGTCATATCCTTGTGAAGGGGGTAAATCTGTAATGAAATACGCTGTAACATTCACCCATGGTCCTATGGATATCTCCAATGGTGATAGTTTCCCAGATGGTCATTGGTTACTTTCCTTGAATTGTGCACAACAATCACATTGT
Organism: Phylloporus scabripes; assembly: GCA_038090435.1. Classification (NCBI taxonomy): domain Eukaryota; kingdom Fungi; phylum Basidiomycota; class Agaricomycetes; order Boletales; family Boletaceae; genus Phylloporus; species Phylloporus scabripes. The sequence continues at coordinate 40,999 of JBBPMS010000177.1, read as the reverse complement.
TGCACATAATTTTTAACTTTCTTGGTCATGTCAGGCCAGAAGTATTGGTGTTTGATAAGGTCCAATGTTTTATCATAGCCAACATGTCCTGCACTTGGGACATCATAGTGGAGCTGAATGATTTCCATTTTCAATGATTTTTCTGGAGGCACAAACAAGGTGTTTTCCTTCTTCAACAATCCGTTGTCCATTCTCAAACTCCATTTCATGCTCCAGTCATGGATAGTGCTTTCCAGTTGCATGTTCATCAACTTGGCAACTGCTTCTTTGATTTGATCTCCATTATCCATCATCACTATAGTGGTTTGGATCTGTTCAACCAGTATTACCATTACTCCTTGGTTATTTGTATCAACACTGATGACATGATCTTCCCTCCTGGATAGTGCATCCACTTTCCTCATGATGGCTCCAGCTTTATGCATCCATTTGAAATCAAATCGCAATAGATATTGAGCCCATTTCACTTGTTGATGGGAAAGGTTTTGGTTTTTCATAAACCATTGTAAGTTTGCATGGTTGTTTCACACTTTGAATATGTGCTTTGCTCCTTCCAAATAATGTCTCTAGTCTTCCAATGCTTGGATAACACTGAGCATCTTTTTGTCCACAATTGGGTAATTGTACTCTTCCAGCGTCATGGAATGCGATATAAATGCAACTAGATGCCATTTTTGTATGTCTGGTTTGTATAATGACAGTACTGCTCCTGTGGCATAGTCAGATGCATTTGTTTCCAGTCTAAACTAGCATTCATTGTCAAGGAACATCAGTATTGGAGCGCTGGTGAAGCATTCTTTTAATACATCAAATGTCCATTGTTGTGCTTCCTCCCATTTGAAAGGAATATCTTTCTTAGTAAGGTTGTTGAGGGGATGAGCAATCTGCATGTATCCTTCAATGAATCACCTGTAGAAATTGGCCAATCCTAAGAAACTCTTGACTCCTTTTACTGTAGTAGATGTGGGCCATTGTATTATGGCTTGTATCTTTTCCATGTCCATTTGGATGCCATCCTTACTGATAATCATTCCTAGGAAATCCACCTCTTCCACACCGAAAGTATATTTTTCTGGTCTAAGATATAGATTGTTTGCTTCCAATCGTTTCAATGCTTCTAACACAATTTTGTCATGTTCTACTTGATTGTCAGTTTTGGTGAAGACTAGGATGTCATCAATGTAGATGACCATGCAGTAACTCATGTCTGCAAAGATCTCATTCATCATTGTTTGAAACATGGCAGAAAAGTTGGTTAAACCAAAGAATATGACTAATGGTTCAAAAGCCCCTTTGAAACATATGAATGTGGCTTTCTATTCATCTTCCTCTTTGATGTGCATGTTGTTGTAGCCTGCACGCAGACCTATTTTGGTGAATAACTTGGCTCCTTTGAGTTGGTCCACCAGCTGGGAGATCAATAGTAACGGGTAGTTGTTCTTCACCATATGCTCATTGAGGTAGTGATAATCTGTGACCATTCGCTTCTTTCCTTCTTTCTTTGGAATAAGGAAGATAGGGGATGTCTGAGGGGATTTAGAAGGTCTAATATACCTCTTCCATAATTGTTTGTCCAGATATGTTGATACTTCTTCTTGTTCATTGAGCAATAAAGGGATAAGTCAACCTTTCTTAAGCTTGAATGTATCCTTGAGATCAATGGTGTAATCCCATGGCTTCCAAAGTGGCATTCTCTTGGAATCCTTGGGGGTGAACATTTTCACGTATTCATGAAACTGCAGAGGGACCAATTCCTCTGAGGTTTGAGTAACTTTCGGTTTATCTGATGTTCTAATGAACTCTGCATATTTATCTTCATCTTTTTCATTATCCTCCTCCATATCAGTGAGCTCAGGGAGGTTGTCTTCTTCTTCAATTCCTACCTTTTGTTTGAGTTTCTTGCAGGAATTGGGGCATCCTGTCATCTGCACTTTCCTTGACTTCTAATCAATAATAGGGTTATGTTTCTTCAACCAGGTGTACCCCAACACCATTTGATTTTTTCCTAGGTTCATGACTTCTGCTATGACTTTTTCGTGATGTCCTTGGTAGTCTAGGATCAGATCTACTGCATGTGTGATATCTCTGCTACGATTGCGGGTTCCATTTATGTTATAGACCACATAGGTTTGCTTGAGTTGACATAGTGGGATTTGATCCTGTTTGCACCATTCCTCATCAATGAAGACTTCATTTGCTCCACTATCCAATAGTGCTTGGATCAGCAACATCAATTGTGTCTCTGGCTCCATTACTTGCAAGTCTAGTAACACCTCTCATTCCATTGATGAGGATCTGACAAAATGTGAGGAAATCCAGTCTATAGAAACAAATTCTTGTCCTTCTCTGATGGTATTGTCAAGTGTTGTTACCAGGGTTGGTTCTGGGGTCAAGATTTGCTCAATGATTAGTTGTACAATCCTATCACCAATGCACATGTGAAAATATTCATTTCCATGATTGAACAAAAGCACTTTGAGAGAACTCTGATAATCCTCATTGATAACTCCTGCTCCTACATCAATCATATGCTTGTTGGCTAACCCATTTCACAGTGCAAATGCAACCATATGTGCCTGTTGGTAATGCTATTGCCACACCAATATCGATTAGTCCTTTGTTCCTTGCTGAGATCACTGCTTCTTCTGTAGCATATAGATCATATCCAGCTGCCTTCTTTGATCCTCTTGTAGGAACTCTTCCTGTAGAGGATGTCAATATTACTTGCAACTATTTCTTACCAAAATCTTCTATAGAGATTTGTGTTGGTTCATTCATAAGGAAATTAAGCACTGATTGAGGTTTTGGCCGCGCTTCTTTCAAAGACACCCCCAACCGTGTACCTAATACATGCCTTGTGCTAATTAGTCTGTTAGCAGATTGAAGACCCTATTTCTTCAATCCGCTCACTCTTTTCTCAACTTTGTATCCTTGAGATTGTAGAAGTAAGCTTTCATTCCTTCGAAATCCATACCTTGGACCACACAAAGCAATCTTTCATTGTTATTGTCAATGGTGGTGGTAGCGTGGGCCTTCTTGGCTTTACTACAAGACACCTTGTGGTTTCCTCCAAGGAATTTGCATTCTGAACAAGATACTTTCAGCTTGGGACACAACTAAGCAATGTGTTCCTTGCTGTTGCAGTTAAAACACTGCTGTTTTCCTTGCGAGGGACCTGTGGCATGCACTTCATGCCTAGGAGTCCATTTCCTTTCAAATGAATTCTTTTTCTTGAACATTTTGTAGGATTCGATCTGTCAACCGATAGTCTGAATTTCCATCAGTGTTTCATCAACCATATCTTTCCTTCTGCCTTTGAATAACTTCTCGCAGATGTTGTCATTGACTTCATTCTTGAGGTTCCAAATACCCATTTCTTTGCCAATATCAGCCTTGGCATAAAGGGAGAGCCATTGACTTATGTATCCATCAATAAAGAGCCTGCATTGTTTGAAAGTATTGAGCTGCTTTTTTGCCCAATTTTTCTGATGAACTGGTCAGAAGAGTCTAACTATCTCTGCCTGAATTGCAAACCAAGTCGTTAGTGTGGAAGTACCGTCTGCAAGCTTGCGCAATTCTTGTTTTACAAAGAACGAGCCCTTGTATTCTTTCAATCAGGAGAGAATTGCATAGGCTTGTGATTTGGGCTCAGGCACCCAAACCTTGGACCCATCGTTAGCAAGGGGGTCTTCGACATAATTCACAAATTGCTTGGGATTGCAATCCAACCAAGATTGGATTTTGATCCACCAATTTTCGAATTTGACAGAAGATCCATTGTAGCTTCCTGGATTCATGAAAGTTTCTACTTTGGACATGCCAGAAGTCTCTGGTCATCCCGATCCTGGCGTTGTGCCTGCCCACTGATATAGCCTAAGCAGCTTGCACGTGCATTGGTCCACTTCCTCTGTTTTTTTGGTATTTTCTTGTAATTGATCATTGGCTCATCTCAATGCTTATGCCAACTAATCATGCTGTAATCCTAAGTCTGCTATCATCTGCCCTTGTTGCATAACAACCACATTCAAATTGTTATATGCTTCAAGTAATTGTGCCCACTTTGCCTGGGAGATATTGGTGGCCATTGCTTATAGCTCCTCTGAAATGTCATTTGCCCAAGCAGCTGCTACAAGAACTGGGAACATGTCATCGACTGGAATATGATTGATGAGGGTGGCTTCTGATGCTGCCTCTGATACTGCTACTCAAACTTGTTCAGTCAGATGGAATGAGAAGAGGTGTGTAGCGACTTTTTGAATCTGTTCAATGGAAAGCTTTTTGTTGAGCCAATCAATCCAATACTCAGATGTTAGTTCTTTTTCATCATCCCAGCCAGAGTTAGGATCTTCCCAACCATGAGACTGCTTCTCTAGTTCAAGCAAGAAGATAAAAGCCTTGTTCTTGTAGCTTGCTTTGAATTCAAACAACTGTTGCCTTGGGATCACCCAGGTGAACAGGAACACAAGAACACTCATATAAAAAATCTATAGAAAGACACTCATACAAAAGGGTAACATTTCTTAGAGGTGAGGTACTCTTTCAACCTCAGATATGGTTTGCCAACTTCTGGCCTAACCCTGACTTCGTTTCTTTTGTAGACTTTGCATTGTCCATGACAGCGTACTCTCTTGATGACTCCTACAGATTCTGGAGGTGGTGGTGCAACAGAAGCTAAGGAAGGTGTGATGAAATGGTAGTCACATGGGGACTCTTCCTTTTCGTACTTCAGATCTCTGAGCAAAAGCTAAGGTGGGGAAATCTTCTTCTTATTCTTTACCTCTTCTGCTTCCTCAGTTTCTTCCCTTTTAACTATCCCTTCCCAATACTCCTCCAGAAGTTGATTTTTCATGATGTAGAAGGAGATAAGGAGGTCAAAGAAATCTCGTTCCCATGCTTTTGGGCTGATAGGGACAAGGTCATCTACCGAAGGTGAGGAGGATCAGGAAGCTAATAGTCTCCTTGCTGATGCTCTCCATCTTTCTTCTTCTTCACATGCTTGCTTTAGCTTGTCAAAGAGCTCCTCTAGAAACTCCTCTGCTTCCGCACTATAGTCTGTGTAATAGAGAAAAGAGGACACTTAGTCCCAGTTGTGTGAAAGTGAGTAACCTGGATAGAATAAGGTTCTTCCTACTTGTCACTTCTTTGCATAGTTAGCTTGGTATACTTTGTTGATATACACACTAATACTCTCTAGGAGTTCTTCATATCAGGTGTCATCACTGAGGACTGTTGTCTAGGGCAAAAGTGTAGTCAAGTTCTAATGAAACAACCCTTGACTACTAGCCTAGAGGGGCATAGTAGGCTTAGATTACTTCACTAGCAAGTGAGAGAAAAGAGTTGCCACTTAATCTGCAAGCACTAGGCATAACAGTAGAGGGGCTGAGTAGAGTGCTCAAGGGGAAACACCAAGAGAACTTGACTGAGGTTCTCTGGTTGGCTCTTGGGCCTTTATATACTATCCTAAGATTTGTACATGTTTGTACTGAATCTACCAATGAGTGTCTATGTAAAGTATTTAGAGTTACATGTGATTCCCAACAAGGCTGTGTGCACAGGTATTGTACATAGCGTAGCATTGCCTTGCATAGCCAAAGGCATAGATTAAGTGAGGCTAAGATCCAAAGGCAGTGAGGTGTAGCCTCGGAGCTTGGCCATGCACTAGTGAGCATAGCCTCCTTATTTTTGACTCACTATGACTCAGATGGAAAGGATATGATTGGTAGATAGCAAGAATTGAAACAGCCCTTAAACACTAGCCTGGAGGGGTGTAGTGGTCTTGAGCTACTTCACTAGGAGAAAGATAAAAGAAGTGCCAAGCAGTCCACAAGCATTAAAGCATAGCAATAGTAAGGCTGAGTGAAGTGCTCAAAAGGAAAAACCAAGAGAACTTGACTAAGGTTCTCTGGCTGGCTCTTGGCTCTTATATACTATTCTACTGTTTGTACATGTTTGTACTGATGGTAACTATATATAGTAAATAATATTCCATGTGATTTCTTATCTAGGCTGTATACATAGGTATATGCATAGCCGAGCAATGCCTTGCATAGCCAAAGGCATGTAACAGGTGAGGCTGAGATTTGGAGGTGATGGGGCATAACTGGATAAGATCTGTAGGTAGTGGGGTGGCAGTGGGGTGTAGCCTCAGAGCTTAGCCATGCACTGGTAAGCATAGCCTCCTTATCTCTGACTCACTATGACTTGAGTGGGAAGGATATGATTGGATAATAGCAATAATAGCCAACTATGACTTGAAAGTAATTTGAATAGTGTGGCAGTGCATGGCCGAGAGGAGCAGCTGAGGACTGTCTTTGAATGACAAGTCTAGCTGATACTGATGGATTTGAAGAATAGTGATGTAATCGTAATTAGTCAACAAGAGAATTGAAAAGTGAGGACTTAGCATTGAGACGCTTTGCTGATAAGGTCGCATGACTCGAAAAGATAATATAAGATGGTGAAAAAGATAGTGTTTGTAACACTACCCCTGTTACAAATGCTACCTTTTTCACAATCTTATCTTATCTTTTTGAGTCACATGACCCTATCAGTAAAGCAGCTCGACGCTAAGTCTTTATCTTTCAATTCCCTTGTTGACTAATTACAATTACATCACCATTCTTCAAACCTGATGGCATTGGCTGGACTAGTCATCCATGACAGTCATCAACCATTCCCCTTGGCCCTATGCTGCCACACTATTCAAACCCTTTCAAAGATATGGCTGGCTATTATTGCTATCATCCAATCACATTCTTTCCACTCAAGTCATAGTGAGTCAGAGATAAGAAGGCTATGCTCACCTGTGCACAGCTAAGCTCCGAAGCTATGCCATACTGCCTACAGATCTTACCTGGCTATGCCCCACCACCTCTGGAACTCCACCTCACTTGATCTATGCCATTGGCTGTGCACGACAGCAGTGCACACTGCCTTACCAGGAGTCATCACAAGTCATATTTACGTTATATGAACATTTATCGTTAGATCTAGTACAAACATGTACAAACCTTAGGATAGTATATAAAGGCCCAAGAGCCAACTAGAGAACTCTAGTCAAGTTCTCTTGGTATTCCCTCTTGAGCACTTCACTCAGTCCTCCTACTGTTATGCTATGTGCTTGCGAATTGGTCAGCACTTCGTTTATCTCTCTCTCTAGTAAAGTAGCTTAAGACCACTATGCCCCTCCAGGCTAGTGTTCAAGGGTTGCTTCAACCCCCTCTCTAGGAATCAACTTCTAGGCAATTGAATGGTGCTGATTGGGTTGTGTAGTTGGTGTACGGGGTGAAAAGCAAATCAAAATTGCTTTGTACCATGTGTAATCATCGTGGTGCTGCTGGATGATCACGATGAAAGTTGGTAATGATGTCTTTAGCACAGGTGAGGTTAGCTAATGGTTCCCAAGTGTGTTCGTCATTGTCATATTCCTTCCAGTGCACCAGGTACTCTATCCTGTTTTGCTTTAGATGAGAGTCCACAATGTAATCCACTTTATATTCTTCATCACAGTCTTTGGTTACATGGACTGGTCCAGGGGCTGTGACTGTTTGTCCTGGTAACTGCTTCTTGTAGGGTTTAACCCTAGTGATGTTGACCATAGGATGGATATGCATTGACTTTGGTAGTCGAAGCATAATCACATTATTGAGTACCATCATTACTTTGTATGATCCAAGCCATTTCTTTGTCAATTTCTTGGATGCTCATGGGAGGCATAAGTTGTTGGTAGCAAGACAGACTTTGGCACCTATGGTGTATTATGGTGCATCAGAACGATGCTTGTCTGCTTGTTCCACCATATGTTTTTGTGCTTTTTCTAAATTTTCTTGTGCCTCCTAGAGTGCCAACTTCATTTCCTTCACAAATTTGTCTGAGGCAGGTGCTTTTGAGATTCCTGGCTCAGTACCCATGTGTGGCTGGTAACTGCGATTCAATGTGAACAGGAATTTCTTTGTAATAGAATGTACTTGATTGTTATGGAAGAATTGCACAATGGACAACCAATTCACCCATTGATTTTGTCGTTTCGCTGTGAATAACCAAAGGTATTGTTGCAAATCCTTATTAACATGCTCTGTCTGTCCATCCGTCTGTGGATGATGTGCAGTGGACAATTTAGGTTTGATGCCTAATCATTTGTACAAATCGATCATGACATGGAATGCGAATTGTGGCCTGCAATCTGATACAATACTTTGAGGGACTTTGTGATGTACCCAAACATTGGCTAGATAGAGTATGGCTGTTTGCAATGCTGTTACCATTTTGTGGCATGGTACGAACACCACTTCTTTAGAGAACTGGTCTACAACCACCAATATGATATTGTATCCTTGGAATAAGAGTAGATCTGTGATAAAATCTGCTGTAACATCTGTCCACAGCCTGATGGGTATCTCTAAAGGCAATAGTTTGCCCGGTGGATGTTGATTGCTTCCTTTGAATCTTGCACAACAATCACATCATTGCACATATTCCTTGATTTCCTTAGTCATGTCGGGCCAGAAATACTACCATTTGATGAGATCTAACATTTTGTCATATCTGATGTGCCCTGCACGTGGCGTGTCGTGATGTAGTCAGATGATCTCCATTTTCAACAATTCTTCTGGGGGTATGAATAATGTCTCGTCCTTTCTCAACATTCTGTCCTCTATGGACAAACTCCATTTCATGATCCATTCTTGGATAGTGCATTCCAACTGAGTATTCATTACTTTCTCCATCATTTCCTTGAGGTGGTCTCCCTTGTCTGCTACCATGATGGTAGCTTGAATTCTTTTTGCTGGAATCACTATCACTTCCTGATTATCACTGTCAATATTGACTGCATGGTCTTTATGGTGTGAAAGCATATCAGCCTTGCCCATTGTAGCTCCCACTCTGAAACAACCCTTGACTACTAGCCTGGAGGGGCATAGTAGGCTTAGATTGTAACATTAAAGGAAAGGAGAAAAGAAGTGTTGACCAGTCCGCAAGCACTAAGGCGTAACGGTAGGTGGATTGAGTGGAGTGCTCAAGGGGAAAAACCAAGAGAACTTGACTGGGGATGCCAGCCGTTTGCTTGGGGTTTATATATCCTCTATCTATTTGTACATGTTTGTACTAATGGTAACTAAATATAGTAATTGTCCTAGCATGTGATTCCTTATCTAGGCTGTGTGCACAGGTCTGCACATAGCCATGCAGAGCCTTGCATAGCCAAAGGCATGGATCATGTGAGGCGGAGTTCTGGAGACGGTGAGGTGTAACCGGATAAGATCTGTAGGCAGTGGTGAGGCAGTGAAGCATAGCCTCAGAGCTTAGCCATGCACTGGTATGCATAGCCTCCTTATCTCTGACTCACTATGAGTCGATTGGAAAGAATATGATTGGATAATAACAATAATAGCCAACCACAACTTGAAGTGAATTGGAATAGTGTGGCAGCACATGGCCGAGGAGAGCGGCTGATGACTGTCATAGAATGACAAGTTCAGCTGATGCCATCAGATTTGAAGAATGATAATATAGCTGTAATTAGTCAACAAGAAAATAGAAAAATAGAGACTTAGCGATGAAACGATGAGCTGATAACGTCACGTGGTCATGTCACGTGATTCGAAAAGATAAGATAAGATGGCGAAAAAGTAGTGTTTGTAACATGCTCTGTATACCCATTTGAAGTTGAACCTGGAAAGGTACTGAGCCCATTGGGCTTGTCAATGTGATAGGTTCTGATTCTTCATGAACCATTGCAGATTGGTGTGATCATTCCATATCTCGAAGTTGTGTTTGGCTTCCTCTAGATAATGTCTCCAGTCTTTCAATGCTCAAATCATGCTGAGCATTTCTTTATCTGCAATAGAATAGTTGTGTTCTTCCAGGGTCATGAAATGTGATGCAAATGCGACTGGATGCCACTTTTGGATATCCTGTTTGTATAATGATAATACTGCTCTGGTGGCATAGTCTGAAGCATTGGTCTCCAATCTAAATTGACAATCATTGTCTGGGAATGCTAGTATCGGCACATTGGTGAATTGCACTTTCAAAGTGTCAAATGTCCTAAACGGGACATCTTTCTTGGTTAAGTCATTGAAGGGTCTTGCAATTTGAGTGTAACCCTTTATAAATCTCCAATAGAAATTTGCTAGTCTCAGGAAACTTTGTACTCCTTTTACCATAGTGGGTTTAGGCCACTGCATGATAGCTTGCACTTTTTCCATGTCCATCTGGATACTATCCTTGCTGATGATCATTCCTAAGAAGTCTATCTCTTCCACTCCAAAGGTGCATTTTTTGGGTCAAAGATACAGATTATTGGCCTCCAACCTTTTTAACACTTCCAACACAATCTTGTTGTGTTCTTTTCAATCGGCAGTCTTAGTAAAGACAAGTATGATATCAATATAGATGACCACACAGTAGTTCATATCAGTGAATATCTCATTCATCATGGTTTGGAAAGTGGCAGGTGAGTTGGTTAGTCCGAAGAACATGACCAATGGTTCAAAGGCTCCTTTAAAGCACACAAACACAGCTTTCCATTCATTTTCTTCCTTAATGCGTACATTGTTATACCTGGCTCATAGATCCATCTTGGTGAACAGCTTTGCTCCTTTCAACTGATCCACCAATTGTGATATCAATGGTAGAAGGTAATTGTTCTTAACCGCATGTTCATTGAGATACCTATAGTCAGTAACCATCTGTTTCTTCCCTTCTTTCTTTGGGATAAAGAATATAGGGTATGTCTGTGGTGATTTGGATGGTCGGATGTACCCTTTGCATAACTGCTTATCTAAGTATGCAAATACTTCTTCTTGCTCATTGGGTGATAATGGAATAAGTTGCCCCTTCTTGGGCTTGAATGATTCCTTGAGATCAATGGCATGATCCCATGGCTTCCATAGTGGCATATGCTTGGAATCTTTGAGAGTAAAGGTCTTCAAATATTTGTGGAATTGGGAAGGAACCAATTCTTTGGGTGTTTGGGTCACTTTGGGCTTCTTGGAGATTTGAATGAATTCTGAATATTCATCTTCATCCTCTTCGTTGTCCTCTGTGTCCATTAAACCCGGAACATCATTCTCCTCCTTCGCTTTCCCTACTTCAACTTTCTGTTTGAGCTTCCTGCACAACTCTGGACAACCCGTCATTTGTACTCATCCAGATTTCCAATCTATGTTAGAGTTGTGCTTCTTCAGCCATGTGTATCCTAATACCATCTGATTTTTGCTGAGGTTGGTGACCTCCATGACGACCTCTTCACAGTGTCCTTGGTAATCCAGAATCAAGTCTGCTGCATGCATAATGTCTTTGCTGTGATTTCGAGTACCATCCACATTGTAGATGACATAGGTCTGTTTGAGCTGTCGCAATGGAATCTGATTTTATTTGCACCAGTTCTCGTTGATGAATATCTCATTTGCTCCACTATCCAACAGTGCGTGGACGGGTAGCATGGTGTGGGTTGGAGTTATCACCTGCACTTCTAGCAATACTTCCTTCTCCACTGATAAAGATCGGACAAAATAGGGGAGTTCTTTGTCTGTAGACCTGAATCCTTGTTTCCCCCTAATGGTTTCGTCAAGTGTGGTTACTAACAATGGTTCAGGGGTTAGGATTTGTTTGATGATTAGTTGTGCAATCCTATCTCCTATGTTCACTTGGAAATCTTCTGCTCTGTGGTTAAATAGCAGTACTTTGATAGGGCCACAATAATCTTCATCTATGACACCAGCTTCTACATCTATCATGTGCTTGCTGGCCAGTCCACTGTGTGGTGCAATACACTCATAAGTAAATGCTGGCAGCATGACTGCTATTTCCACATTGATTAAGCATTTACTTCAAGCTAATACAAGGGATTCTTCTGCAGCATATAGATCATATCCTGCTGCTTTCGGAGATTCTATTGTCGATATCTTTCCTGTAGTGGATGTCAATCTCACTCATAGTCGATTCTTATCATCACTCTTTTCAGGGATTTTTATGTCTTGATTTATGAGGGAATTAAGCACCAATTGAGGTTTCAGCCACACTTCTTTCGAAGATGCCCCCAACTGTATACTTATTATATAATCTGTGCTAGTTAGTCCGTTAGCAGATTGAAGACCCTGATACTTCAATCTGCTCACTCTTTTCCTGACTCCATATTCTTGAGGTCATAGAAGTAAGCCTTTATTCCTTCAAAATCCATACCTTGAACTATGTGAAGCAATTATTCATCCTGGTCCTCTATGGTGGAAGTAGTAGTATGGGCCCTTTTGGCCTTGTTACATGTCTTCTTATGATTTTCTTCAAGGAATTTGCATTCTGAGCATGATACTTTAGGTTTAGGACAAAACCTAGCAAGATGCTCCTTGTTGTTGCAGTTGAAGCATTGCTGCTTTCCTTGTGAGGGACCTGTAGCACATACTTTACACCTAGAAGTCCACTTCCTCTTAAACGCATCCTTCTTCTTGAACATCTTGTATGATTTGATCTGACAACCAATCGTTTGAACTTCCATCGATGTAGCATCAATGGTATCCTGCCATTGTCCTTTAAACAACTCTTCTTGGATGTCATTGTTGACTCTGTTTTCAAGATTTCAAATGCCCATTTCTTTGCCCAACTTGGCCTTAGTGTAGAGTGAGAGCCATTGACTAATATGACCATCAATGGAGAGCCCTCACTGCTTGAACGTATCGAGCTGCTTTTTAGCCCAATCCTTCTAATGTACTGGTTGGAATAACCCAATGATTTCTGCTTGAATAGTAAACTAGGTTGTAAGTGTTGATGAGCTGTCTGCTAACTTCCTGAGTTCTCATTCTGCAAAGAAAGAGCCCTTGTGACCCTTCAGATGTGAGAGAATTGCATATGCTCTTGACTTGGGTTCTGGAACCCAAACTTTAGATCCATCATTAGCGAATGGATCTTCAATGTAGTTGGCGAATTTTTTTGGATTACAATCCAACCAAGACTGGATTTTGATCCACCAGTCTTCAAACTTTGCTGGAGATCCATCATAACTTCCCAGATCTGTGAAAATTTCTACCTTGGACGTTCCAGAAGTCTCCAGTCGTCCCAATCCTGGCATAGCACCTGCCCACTGATAAAGTCTGAGCAGCTCACACATTCTCTGATTCACTTCCTCTGTTTTTTCGGTGTTTTCTTGTAATTGATCATTAGCACATCTTAATGCTTCTGCCAACTGATCCTGCTGTAATCCTAAATCTGCAATCATCTGACCTTGCTGTGTAACAACTAAGTTCAAGTTGTTGCAAGCTTCAAGCAATTGTGCCCATTCGGCTTGGAAAACGTTTGCTACCATTGCTCAGAGTTCTTCTGAGATATTGTCTGCCCAAACAGCTGCTGCAAGAACTGGGAATATGTTGTCGACAGGGATATGGTCAATAAGGGTGGTTTCAGTCGCTGCCTCTGACTCTGCAACTCATACTTGTTCAGTCAAATGAAAGGAGAAAAGGTGGGCGGTGACTTCTTGAATCTGCTTAATGGACAATCTTTCTTTGAGCCAATTGACCCAAGATTCAGATGTTAAGTCTTCTTCTTCATCCCAGCCAGAGTTAGGATCTTCCTAGCCTACTGACTTCTTCTCAAGCTCAACTGAGAAGCTGAAGGTTTTGTTCTTGTAGCTGGCCTTGAGTTCAAACATTTGGTGACACGGAATCATCCAAGTGATGAGGAACACAAGCACACTTGTATAAAAGATCTATAGGAAAATACTCATATAAATGGGTACTTCTTCTGAGAAGCTAAGTATTCCTTGGATCTAAGATATGATCTGCTAATGTCCGGTCTAGACCTTTCTTGATTTCTTTCGTAGACTTTGCACTATCTACAATGTCATACTCTCCTGATGACTCCTTCCAGCGGTGGAGGTGGTGTGACAAAGGTGGGGGAAGGGGTAACGAAGTGATAATCACACAAGGACTCTTCATCCTCGTACTTGAGGTCTCTAAGCAGAAGACAGGTTGGAGGAATCTCTTCCTCCTTTTTAATTTCTACCTCTTTACTCTCTTTTCTTTTCATGATTCTTTCCCACTACTCCTCTGGGAGCTGGTCCTTAGCAATGTAGAATGTAACTAAGGGGTCGAAAAAATCGTGTTCCCAGGCTTCTGGGCTTGTGGGAACAAGGTCATCTATTGAAAGCAAAGGGAAACGGGAAGCTAACAGCCTCCAGGCTAATGCATTTAACTGCTCTTCTTCTTCTCTTGCTTGTTTGAGCTTATTGAAGAGCCTTTCTAGAAATTCTTGGGCCTCTGCCCTGTGGTCTGTGTAAATAAGATTGAAGGACACTTAGTCCCTGATGTGTGAGAGCGAGAACCTGTGAGATGAAAAGGTTCTTCCTATTTGTCACTGCCTTACATGGGTTAGCTTGATTTGCTTGTAGCATATACACACTGAGACCCCCTAGGAGTTCTTCGCATTTGTTGTAGCATTACCAAGGACTGTTGTCTGGGGCAAAAGACAAACAAGTTCTAATGAAACAACCCTTAAACATTAGCCTGGAGGGGCATAGTAGTCTTGAGCTACTTCACTAGGAGAAAAATGAAAGAAGTGCCAAGCAGTCTGCAAGCATTAAAGCATAGCGGTATCGAGGCTGAGTGGAGTACTCAAGGGGAAAAACCAAAAGAACTTGACTAAGGTTCTCTGGCCGGCTCTTGGGCTTTATATACTATTCTACTGTTTGTATATGTTTGTACTAATGATAACTATATATAGTAAGTAATGTTCCATGTAATTTCTTATCTAGGCTATGTGTATAGGTATGTGCATAGCCAAGCAGTGCCTTGCATAGCCAAAGGTGTGTAATAGGTGAGGCTAAGATCCAGAGGTGATGAGGCATAACTGGATAAGATCTGTAGGCAGTGTCGCAGTAGTAGGGTATAGCCTTAGAGCTTAGCCATGCACTGGTGAGCATAGCCTTCTTATCTCTGACTCACTATGACTTGAGTGGAAAGGATATGATTGGATAATAGCAATAATAGCCAACCACGACTTGAAAGTAATTTGAATAGTGTGGCAGTGCATGGCCGAGGGGAGCAGCTGATAACTGTCTTTGAATAACAAGTCTAGCTGATACCAATGAATTTGAAGAATAGTGATGTAATTGTAATTAGTCAACAAAAGAATTGAAAAGTGAGGACTTAGCATTGAGATGCTTTGCTGATAAGGTCACATGACTTGAAAAGATAAGATAAGATGGTGAAAAAGATAGCATTTGTAACAAGAATAGCCAACCATAGCTTGAAAGTAATTGGAATAGTATGGCAGCACATAGCCAAGGGGAGCAGCTGATAACTGTCTTGGATGACAAGTCCAGTCAATGCCATCAGGTTCAAAGAAGAATGATGTAATCGTAATTAGTCAACAAGGAAATTGAGAATTGAGGACTTAGCATTACAATGCTTCACTGATAACATCACATGATGCCAAAAGATAAGATAAAATAGTGAAAAAGGTAGTATTTGTAATACTATGAAGTAGCTGAAAGCTTAGAGGGACAGCCAAAAAGTGATGTAGGTCTGTTGAGAAGGAGGTCTCTGAGTATCCTGGAGACAGTAGACTGGCTGACACCTAGTTTGGAGGCAATAGAACAAGTAGAATAACTATTAGAGGCCAAAGAAAGGATGTTTTTTTAGAAGAGGAAATAGGGTGCATGGTGAATTTGAAAGGCATAAGAGATGAAACCACTGCTTAAATAGTGTCAGCTGAAGTGGTTACTAAGATACAGTAACTATGGTAACCATCTGTCATAATGCCATCAAGGGTTACATATGACAACTGTCAAACTTTGACAAATCTAATATATAGTTACACAATTGAGTCAATGACACATTGAATTGAATTGACTATATCTCCATGGATACATATTCAAATGATATCAATATTTTGTGGCACATAGCCAAGAGTAGATACTTTCTACTGCTCACTTACACTTTGGCTCTATTTGTTCATGATCCTGAGTTATATGACCCATTCTCCAAAATCTCAAAACATTGACTCAGTTTTGGAAGTCACTATACTAGCCTAGAGGGGTGTAGTACTTCTTAGATCATGACATTAGAGGAGTGAGGTAAGAAACAATGCCAGCTAAGTACAAGTGCTAAGGTGTAACACTAGCTAGGCTAAGTGAAGTGCTTGAGGGAAAAAACCAAGAAAACTTGACTGAGATTCTCTAGTCAGCTC
Organism: Phylloporus scabripes; assembly: GCA_038090435.1. Classification (NCBI taxonomy): domain Eukaryota; kingdom Fungi; phylum Basidiomycota; class Agaricomycetes; order Boletales; family Boletaceae; genus Phylloporus; species Phylloporus scabripes. The sequence goes on along the minus strand of JBBPMS010000177.1, from coordinate 24,820 downwards.
TTGGGCCTTTATATACTATCTAGAGGTTTGTACATGTTTGTACTAGATCTACTGATAACTGGATATAAAAAGTAACTATGACTCATTCTGACTAGATGTGAGACTGTATGTATAGGATAAGTGCATAGCCAAGTAGTGCCTTGCATAGCCCAATATGTAGTTGAGATAAGATTAAGATTCGAAGGCTGTGAGGCGTAGCTCTAGAGCATAGCTGAGCATAGCCTCATTATCTCTGACTCATCATGACTCACATGAAAAGGATATGATTGGCTGATAACAAACATAGCCAACCACAGCCTTGAAAGAATTGAAATACTGTGGCAGCACAAGGCTAAGGGCAGTAGCTGATAACTATCCAGTATGACAAGTCTAGTCAATGGCATTGGATGCAAACAATAAGCATGTAATCATAATTAGTCAACAAGGAAAATGAAAAGTTGAAACTTAGTGTTGATATGCTTTGTCATGCAATATGATAAGATAATATGAAGACAAGATAAAATAGCATTTGTAACAGCTTCCAAGAATATATTCAATATCCTACATGATTTTAGCTTTACAAATAAAAGATAAGGGATATATACAGAAGCATAGGCAAAAGGTATATAAACATCTTCCTAGTTTATAACCATGCTTAAGGAATAAGTTGCATAACCATCTCCAGGATATCCTTTCAGTGACTGCCTAGATCCTACAGGTCTTATCTCACTATACTCCAAGTCAGAGATAGCCTTTCAACATTTCAACTTGATGATTAAAGACTTTATTTTCACCTGGTTGTTAGCTAGGATTTTTATATCTTTATACTCCAACAGGTTGAACATAATTTCAGCCACCTATGATTAAATTAGAAGGAAATACATAAGTAGTATATTAGAAATACTAACCTGATCTTTAGTACTCTCCTCAATAAAATAAATCACTAATTGTCCACAATGTTCATAGATAATTAGGTTATATTTCAGGATATCATAGGCTATGACATTTAATGGAATGATATCTTTGGATTTTCAAGTCTATAAACATAAAAGTCACCAAAAAGATGATAACATGATATATTGCACTTGCTAATGATATTAGAATATCATTCTCATCAACAGCAACCAACTTGTTTCATAGAGATCTGATAAGTTCACTAGTACAAACTTTTTGATACTAAACATATCTATCTCACTAGATGGTCTGGATTTTCTGCATGGTTCCAGTTTCAATTTCAGTTCCAGTGTGCATCCTTGATCCTATTTTTGCAATCTTCATGTTAATCTCCTACTCAGAGTCACTATAACCTTTATATTCTCTAATATGTCTCATTTAATCTATTCTTCTTCAGTCAATCTGCATATATCTTAGTACATCCTTACAATTTCTCCAATGATAAGCTGATAACAACTTGAGCATCATATTTAAAATTACAAAAATGAAATCCCTATCCTGAGTTTTGCACTTTCTGAATCATATAATGATAGTTTAATTCAGTCAAAAAAAAATGAAATGAAATTTTGTTCAAAACAAAGAAAAAAAACTGAGTGCAGCTTAATTATCATCAAAACAAGATACTGATTGGAGATGACCTTCAAGAAAATATAAGGTGATGTCCTTTGTCCAATGATCTATGTGTTCACAGATATCATTTTTCATATTTCTTCTTTTATTGACTCAGTAAATGAAAGAATGAAACCCTCAATAAAATTTGCAAGGCAAATGAGGAGGAATTTCCTCCACTAGTACTTCTTGAAGCTGCTTTTCAAGAAGTCTAAGCAGTTTATCATGACCAACCAATTCTTGAAAATCTTGATAATAATATCACAAAGTCTAGTAGGCTATATTAAATTTAAAATTAAAAGCAATATTTATTAGCAATATAATATTCATGTAAAGCATAACCAGTAAAGACTTACACAAATATGTTTCTCAATATTATTTCTACCTTTTTTAGTTTTTTCAAGTTGTCTCATCTGACATAGGATATTAATAGCACTAATTTCATTTTTCTGAATATCGTTAGGTTTATGTGAGAAAGCAGACATATAGGAATATCTAACCTTGTCTAGATTCTTTGTAAAAAACTCAGAAAGCATCGAAGATCATTCCAAGACCATCATCAGAACATCATTTCACACAGATCTTTTACCTCCTTCTTCATCAGATTCTTTTATTTTAGTTTCTTGATAAAATCCCTATGTATGATCACTTTCATCCATTATGAAAAAACACTCCATAAACATGTCTTTTGAAAATATGTTTATTAAATCTTATACAAGGAAAGATAATCAAATTAACCCAAGGTGGGCAGATATAGAATCAAGAGAAATGAGTCATAGAATGGAAGGTTATAGAATGGCAAGGAAAAATAGAAGCAAAAGGAACATAAGCAAGAATAAGTTATTAAGCAATGAACTCAGCTGTATGAGTAAATATGAGAGAGTAAATATGAGAGAGTAAGTACCACACTCGGAGAGGCAGTCGCAGAGTACAAGCGACGCTACCACCGCCCTCCT
>JBBPMS010000177.1:0-22312 GCA_038090435.1 Phylloporus scabripes | reverse complement strand
GATGAGAAGCCAGTTGATGTGGGCCAGGATGAAAAGGTTGCTGGTGCGGTTTATGTGGAGGAAGAGGAGAGAGTAAGTGATTATAAAGCAAGTGATAAGTTACATGATAGGTCAGGTGATGAGAAGTAATGATGATGAGTAATCACAAAAAAGAAAAGAGTAGTCCAAAAAGAGATAAATTGTAACACATGTATTATAATGACAGTATTTCAATATCATAGTTTTTATTGAAATTCTTGTGGATAGATTTGAGTCACATAATATTACTATTCAAGTATAGTCCTGTGATTCACATGATCAACTGTGTTTTAAATGCTAATGATATCATTGAGTGACATTGTAATGCCATTTTAGTTCTGTGACATTATTAGTCATTGGTATGTCATGTACTATATTATGATACCATTGACATACCAGGATTCTCAAACTTTATAAGGCTTGAAAAAATGCTTTGAAATATATTTGTGTTAGTTAATCCCATATCCCAATATTTTGAGCATACTTGAAATGTCATGTTTCATATGGGAATAGAATGTCACATATTATTTAATGACATCACACAACTTTTGTGATATTGTACAATATTAGCTTTTAGATGCTTATACTACCTTAGCTAATATAAACAACTTCTCAGACACTTAAATTATTAAATATTTTATACTACAAAATCAAATTCCACACTGTAGGTAGTGCAGAATATTTAATATTTTGAATATCTGAAAAGATATTTACATTAGATAATATAATATAGGTACCTAAAGAAAAATATTTATAATATCATGAAAGTTGTGTGATAACATTAAATGATATGTAACATTACATTTCCACATGAAACATAATATTTTAAATACTGTCAGAATATTGTGATATAATATCAACTAACATAAATATATTCCAAAATATCTTTTTGAGCCCCACAAAGTTTGAGAATCCTGGTGTGTGAAATGTTGTCTTGGCCATTGGCTAGCAATTTAAATTTATGACAATTGCAATGCCCATTTTAAGCAGTGTGATCTAATGCTTCCCAGATTTTTCCGACAAACTTGTTCACCATCTCGAGCAGGCTTTGGTACATTTAAGACTCTTGCGCAAATTCGGGCAGCTGGGCGAGCACATTTGGGATGGATTTATTGGGGAGTTTTCGCCTCCTGCCAGAGATGATGTGGTGAGTACTCACGTCCCAAGGATCTGTGCCTACTTTGGAGTGCACACGAGTTCATGATTATTCAGAGTCATTCAAGCTACAAATGGTATTCGACCCCATCTACAACTCAATCACCGAATACAACCAAAACTTGGATACACGATGCTTGAACTGTCGCTCTTCAAGGCACGGCGAAGGAAGGATGGGAAACAAGTGGTGAAAGAGACGCACTAGCATTGTCAATTGTCCCGCTTCATCCTCGCCACCCGGCCCTAGTCACTCTCGCACCCTCGACGCTCTTGAGGGCCAGTGTGGCCATGGTGATCTACTCGTCCCGATCCCTTCTAAAGCGCTGTGCCTGCTAGCGAACGTCACATAGACTGTTTCGGAGCGAAAGTTGGGAAGCTGATCGAGGCACGTCATGACGTCGTCTTAACTTACTGGTTTCATAGACAGTGCTCGAGGTAAAGCTGGAGTTGTCTGAGCTCACAAGTTTGGTATCCATGACTACGGGCGACGGTCGCCCGCAGCGGAGCGCAGTTGGAGCGAATGGGGGATGATTAGGCTAGAAGGCGCTAATGGACAATGTTAACAGACTCTGTACTTCACGATGCCGAATTTCCACACACTTCTACAACTCCGTCCATGTCCAGGGTCCCTCTTTGGACCTGTTCGCCTCGAGCATGAAGAATGTCCTCTATATTCTTCGATCGACCATCCTTGGTGTCATCCTCGAACCAGCCAAGATTGTCCGCAATTAAGTGACTGTTCACATATAAGGTGACTGTCAAACCAGAAACCGAAATAAAAATGTTGCGCACCGGTTTTTGCAACTTGGGCATCGGATGATAACTATTCCACGCTCGTATGCCCGTCTTGTGAATGTGTGTGCCGAACGATGGTTACAGCCATCGGCCGTGCATGTAAATGCAATAGCAAGACGGGGCTCGGCTGGAGGGTCAATTTGTATCTGACCTGGTGCGTCCGGCGTCGGTCCATTTGGTTTGCCCTCGGCTTTGACAAAACCTGTGGTAGACAGAGTTGCCCGGAAAATGTCTAATCGTTGTATCGGATACGATCTAGAGAGTATTCTGGCCGCTGGACGGAGACCGCCAAGGAGTCTCGACGGTAGCATTCTTTGCCAAGTTGGTTTGCGCTGCTCGGCATCAGACTATTTCATCTCCGCAATCGTCGGGGTGTGAATGTGTGCACGCGCTTGTGGCGTGCGTCCACTTCAGGCGAACGCGACCGCAATCATGTCACGACGAGCAAAGAATGCCGACAAGCTTGCCGACTATAGACGTGCTCGGGAGGGTGGGCCCAGAAAGTGGAAGGTGCGAGAACCATGCTGCGCAATTGACCGTGTTTTGACGCGTCAGTCAGACCGAAGAAGATATCGCCTTGTACGACGAGGTCACTGAGGAACAATACAAGAGCATTGTAAAAGGAAGGCTTCAGAGAGACGATTTCGTTGTGGATGACGGTGTCGGCGGATATATGGACAATGGCATGGACGATTGGACGGGTCAGAATGATGCAGACGAGGAAGACGAAGATGAGGACTTCCACACTCGCAAGAGCTGTAAGTACATCTTAAGTTTTTGATCTTTTCCTCAACCTTGATTGCCAATAGCCAAGAAGAAGTCAGTTGGAGGATCTATGAAACCAAAAGTCAAGCCAAAGGCACCACCGGCTGCCAAGCCATCCATCAGCGCATATCGTCCAACTATATCCGCGGAGCAGGAAGAGGATTTCATGGCCAACTTGCTGGGAGGCATAGACGCGGCGCCTATTCCTGCACCGGTACGATCAAAGAAGCGAAAGTCTTCACCCGTCTCGGATTACGATGACCGTGCCCCAGACCGTGATTCTTCTCCAGTCCCATATCGAAAGAAAAATGACAGCTACAACGCCTACTCGTCCGATGGCGTTGTAGATGACGGACCTTTGTCTAACCCTCCGTCAAGCGATTTCGAAGATTATACGTCCATGATGAGCCCGAAGAAGAAGGCACGTGTGGCAAACAGCTCGTCGGTGGTGGCCCCCGCAATTGAGCGAATGGGCAAGCTGGAAGTTCATAGTGGCTCAGAGGATGCATTCGACGCATCTATGGACTTTTCGGACATTGAGATGGCCGACTTCATGAATATCGGCGACATAGATGTCAAACCTAGTATTCCTGCGAAGAAGGAACCGCCGGCAATTAAGCTCCCGTCTAAATCTGTTCCTGATGTTCCAGCTACAACCAAGGAGGATTTCACCGTTCCGTCGTGGCTTTCTGTGTACGACTCTCTCGCTGTCGTCAAAGAAGATACCCTCGGATCCAAGCCCGCGTTCTCCAAGACATCCATCAACGCCCTCGAAGGTGATGGTAGTTTACGCATGTTCTGGTTGGACCACCTTGAACATGGCGGTAAACTTTATCTCGTTGGGAAGGTGAAAGACAAGACTTCTGATACCTGGTCATCCGCCTGCCTTTCTATTCAAGGCATTCAGCGCAATTTATTTGTTTTACCCCGACCACGGCGCGTGGCCCAGGACGAGAGCGAAGATGGACAGGTAGAGATTTTAGAAACGGACATCGTGCCAGAGAAAGCGGACGTATACAGTGACTTTGAGAGGATACGCAGAGAAATAGGGATAAAGAGCTGGAAGGCGCGTTGGGTGACGCGAAAGTACGCCTTTGAGTATAAGGATGTCCCAAAAGAAACGGAGTGGATGAAAGTTTTGTACTCGTATGAAGGTGAGCGGTACATCGACCCATTGGATGTGAAGTTAAAACGCTCATAGATCCCCAAATCCCGATGGACGCTTGTTCGCCGAACATTTGCAGGATCTTTGGTACGAACACGAGCATATTCGAGCTGTTCGTTTTGAAGCGAAAAATCATGGGACCCTGCTGGTTGACAATAAAAAATGTCATTGTAGAAAACGAAGGGGTAGGCAGCGACCGGCACATTTCAATTGTCGCTTACTCGAATCATTCAGATCTCTTGGTGCAAACTCGAAGCAAGTGTCTCCGATCCAAAGGACGTGACTCCGATGGGTGACAATTCTCCAGAACCACCTCCCTTAACTATCATGAGTTTAGCTGTTCGTACAGTGGTAAACCACCGCGAAAACAAGCGTGAGGTAGTATGTATTTCGGGACGGATATGGCGCGACGGTAGGTTGCTCACGAAATTGCCCTATAAATATACCAATCTAGGTTTGCAGTGCAGCCAGATGACCCGACACCGCCAGAGCAATTACCCTGTTCGGTGCATACATTCGTGCGACCTCTAGATAGATTTCCTTCCAATTTTGAGAACCGGGCAAGGATCAACGGTAAGGGCGTGATATCGCCCGTGGGCAACGAGCGCACGCTTCTCAGCAGCCTTCTCGGTGACTAGTCCGTTTTTTCCCATAGATTACGGTCCCCATTGAATGTTTTCCCTAGTCACGTTATTCAAAGCGGACCCCGATATTTTGTTAGGCCACGAATTCCTAGGTGTTTCGCTTGACGTCATTTTGGGACGAATGAAAGACCTTAAAGTCGAACACTGGTCCCGCCTTGGGCGATTCCGGCGAGCGAGATGGATTCCCATTGGAAGACAAGGAACGAATATCAAGTTTCTATCTGGCAGATTACTGTGTGATCTCGCGAGTGATGGTGCTCGAGTACTGCATTCCTGTCTTCATTTAACCAATTGCTAATGACTTTCATCCTAAGAGCATGATATCGTCTACAACATGGTCTCTTAGCGAAATGTGCAAGACGCATCTCAAGTCTGAACGACAAGAAATCGATCCGGACGATACCGCGGCATATTTCGACGGAAGCGTTTCTTCGCCAGATATGCTCATGACTTTCGTGCGGCATTGTGAACTTGATGCCCATTATCAGATGGCTATTGTATCCAAGGTCCAGATATTACCGTTGACGAGGCAGCTCACCAATCTTGCCGGTAATGCTTGGTGAGTGTTTGCTCTATTGGCATGACACAACTGAAACGGAGTGCGAAATTCTATCAGGAACAAAACACTGAACGGCGGACGTGCGGAACGTAATGAATATATTTTGCTCCACGAATTTCACAAACTAAAGTACGTCTGCCCCGACAAGACATTTGGCAGAAAGACTCCCAGGATCGAGCCCGAAGCCGATGGCGCTGACGACGAAGGCCGGGCGAAAACCAGCAAAAGCAAGCGCGACAAATACAAGGGTGGTTTGGTATTTGAACCGCGGCGTGGCTTGTGGGACAAGTTCATTCTAGTCATGGATTTCAACTCGCTTTACCCCAGCATCATCCAGGAGTATAATATTGATTTCACGACTGTGGAGCGGGTACCGGAGGTACGATATCTGGTTTCATGTGCGTTTGTGTTTTAATATACTTGTAGGAGGAAGAGGACAAGATCCCGGAACCTCCAAGTGCTGAAGTGCCCCAGGGCATCTTGCCTCGACTCATTGCAACACTCGTGCAGCGCCGCAGACAAGTCAAACAATTGATGAAGGACCGCTCAATAAATCATGCAAAGCTGCTTCAGGTAATAAATAAAGCTGGTAAAAACGGCCAAGGATAACGATGCTTGCCCTACAGTATGATATAAAACAACAGGCGCTAAAGCTCACCGCCAATAGTATGTATGGATGTCTGGGATTTGAATACTCCAGGTTCTACGCCCGTCCCCTCGCTGCCTTGACAACGTTCAAGGGACGGGAAATCCTGACCCACACCCGCGAATTAGCAGAAAGCTTGCAGCTCGATGTGAGTGGAGGCACCCTGTTGGTACAGCTGCGTTAAAAAGGTGCTTTTTAGGTCGTGTACGGTGACACTGATTCTGTCTTCGTCAATTCCAACGTTACCGAACTCTCTGAGGCACTCAAGATCTCTACAGACTTCAAAAAAGCTGTCAACGACCGGTACAAACTTCTCGAGATTGATTTGGATGGTGTGTTTGCGCGGCTGCTACTCCTGCAAAAGAAGAAATATGCTGCCATCAAAGTCGAAGACGGGTCGCGTACTTCCACAGAGATTAAAGGTTTGGACATGAAGCGCAGAGAATATTGTGCACTGTCGAAAAATGTCTCCCAGTAGGTATCTTCGATGGCCCACTGCACACGCTTTGACTTAATGTGGTCCTACAGGTATGTGTTGGATCAGATTTTGTCCGGGGAAGCGACGGAGACCGTCGTGGAAAACATTCATGAGTATCTCACCACGGTCGGTTCTAATGTGAGGTCCGGCAAGCTCAAGGTCGAGGATTTCATCATTTTCAAGGTATGACAGATTGCGGATTCTCGCTGACACCAATGAATACGGTTTGATAGCGGCTGGGCAAGAATCCCGAGGACTATCCTGATGCGAAGAGCCAACCCCACGTCCAAGTCGCTTTGCGAGTAAAAGCGAAAGGTGGAAGTGCACGAGCGGGAGACGTCATCCCCTACATTTTCTGCGTGTGTCCCGGAGACGAGAACGCGAAGAGCACTCAAGCGGATCGCGCAAAGCACCCTGACGAGCTGAGGAAAGCGGCTTCCAACGAGCTTAGTATTGATTACGATCACTATCTGGCGCATCAGGTGCTGCCACCTGTCGAACGTCTGTGTGATCCCATCGAGGGTACTGACAGAGTCCGGTTGGCAGAATGCCTGGGTGGGTGGTGTGCGGATTCGCAACCTACGTGACTGACAGCTATTGTAGGACTTGATCCCAGCCGTTACAAAGTCTCGGGGGGATCTGAGGCAACCTCTGCATTTGCCACACTTGATTCACATACCTCGGATGCAGAACGATTCCGGAATTCTGAGCCATTTCTCGTCCGGTGTCGGGGATGCCAAGGGCATATGTCGTTCGCTCCAATATGGGAACGGGAGGTGAGCCACACCCTGTTACCTATTTTCACACACCTAACCGAGCACGTATGCATAGTCTTCAATATTACAACCGTCTGGTCCTACATGCCCAGCATGCAACCTTCGGTTTGGACAAGCGAGTCTACAGACTCAGCTCGAGATCCAGATTCGGTCCTTTATTGAGCGATATTATCAAGGCTGGACAGTGTGCGACGATGCAACGTGTGGACATCGGACTCGTTCGATGGGGGTATATGGACGTCGCTGCGTACGAACTGAATGTCGCGGAACGGCACTGTTCGAGTATTCAGACGTCGAGCTGTACAATCAGCTGCGATACTTTGCCATGTTATTTGACCCGGAGAAGGCCAAGAAAGCAGCGATTGGAAGTGCACATTTTGGTGCGCGTTCACATTTATAACTTACTTAGGTCGAGCTCATGCAACGACCTAGACGAAGTTGTCGGTCTGACGGGAACTAACGAGGCATTTTTGCACGCGATGAGCAGTACGGTCTACAGGTATATCAACCAATGTGGGCGACGGTGGGTGGATCTTGGCTCCTTGTTTTCGGTAATGAAGTTGTGAACGCTGTTGGAATGTGTACATTGCCGTACTTTCAATATTTGCTGTTAGTATCGATATCAACTCTACGCTCTAGCAACGATTGTTATGAGAATCAGATCTCAGATTTTGTGTGCTCCCTCACGGTGGTATATCGACGCCGGTGATAGAGAAGGGGTAATCTGTGAAGTCCAGAGCTATTCTGTTCGTCATCTTCCAATGAAGGTACGTGTTCCACGCGAAGCACCCTCGCGATGAACAACTCTGACGCCAATCCCGGCCCTCCTGACACCTGCTGGACCTCGACTCCTCCATCTTTTTGCATGGGACCATTGTCAAACGGGGGTGTATCGCGCAAGTGTGCAAGTGGTAGTGAAGGGCCGACAAGACGACACGACAATGCGCCGAGTGCACCAGAGAGGATGGGAAGGCCGTCGGGGGAGGTCGTGTAGGAGACGCGTGGGTCTGCGAATGGGTGGGGGTAGAGGTCTGGTCTTGCAAAGCGGTCCGCGAGGTGGGGTTGCGTCGCGGAGAGGATGTTGATGACGAGGTGTGCTGCGCGTGTGGAGTGGGTGCTGAGGGCGGATGCCATACGGGAGGGAACGCGCAGGGAGAATGCAACGAGGGGGAGGGGGTTGAGTGCGATGGAGGTAAAGGAAGAGAGAGTCGCGCCGTGGAATGCGGGGGTCGACGCGGGGAGGAGGGCGGTGACGACGGCGACGGGCTGCGCGGTCTCGCGGAGGAGTGCACGGAGCGCGTCGCTGGTGCAAGTGTGGACGGATCTGCGAGCGAGACCGGACAGGCGCATCGAAACAAGCTAATGACAGAGTTGCTCAATCAGATACTGCAGGTCTACTTATTATCCTATTCTATTACGAGAAAAAATGACCACTGCATGACCATTCTATCTAATCTGAACACGCACGTCTATAGTCTATTCACTACGAACAACCCTGGTAACCCTGTTGCGTTCAAGTATACAAAATAGGTCTGATGGCAGTTGAAGCCATGTCATGGTGGGTTTCATCACGGCTTATGGGTCTCAGCGGCATATGCTTCTGGGGTCAGCAGCTTATCCAACTTGCAGAACCTGTGAGTTGGAAAACATGGATGGAAACACAAGGTCCTACCTCCTTTGTATCAGATAGCTTGATTTTGCAGAGCCAACCTAATTGCCGTAGCTCAGACCAGCCAATATCCTCAAAATCCATTTGATTACCTTCATTGTCGGGAGAACGGTTCACCAGGCCAGGTTGGCCGTTGAGTTGTTCATTAACCTCAACAATCTCACCAGAGACAGGAGCGTACTGCATGCGGTACCTCAGTATTCAGACTTTGAGAGAAGAAGAATTCACGTAAACGATATCCGAAGCGGCCTTGACGCTCTCCACAGCACCGATTTGATCTGTAATGTTGAGTTTTCCGTCAAAGGTGCAATCTCAGACGTGGGTTGATATGAGACCGTACCTCCTTGAGAAATTTTGGACCCTTTTGTGGGAAGGTCGACAAAAACAACGTCCCCAAGACTCTCTTGAGCATAGGCGGTGATGCCAACAGTACCTACGCCCGTATCATCATCGAAAGCGACGGATTCGTGGTCTGTCGTGAATCTTTTGGCTGGTGACGGAATACGTTACTTGATGACTCTGAAGGAAGTTAAAAGATACGCACTGACGATGGTGCGATGGGCCAGGAAACGCAGGACAGGAGCAGAGCGTCGCAGTGGGAGTGAAACGCGAGCACGAGCGACTTGGCGAGCAGAAAACATGACAATGTCAGACAAAGTGCGAAAACGGTCTTGCGACAGTTACACCCTTGACATATTTGGTCAGTCAGTCGCACCCGAGCCAAGCCGATGGTCCGAGATCACCCTCAGATATCGCTGAATTGGACGTTGTCTACGCCAAAGTGCCTCTTGATGGGCCGAACGATCTCATGATTCCAGTCAGCGTTCAGCAACACTCGGCGTACCATTATGTAGCCACGCCAACGACCTCGAGGGAGAACTCGGACTGTGATTGGCTGCGGGAAATGTATTTGTCGTTGTTTGTACACCCTTGCACGTTAGTTGGTCAGGCTCATTTGCCGACAGCAACCATGGCGGAAAGAACGAATCCCAACATGCTCTTTGCAAACTTCAACCAGGACTACTCGTATGTTCCCAATCTGTCTGTTCGCTTTCCCTCTTTATTCGTCGTCCTAGATGTATATCAGTCGGCACTCGTAAAGGTTACAGCATCACCAATTGCGATCCGTTCGGAAGAGTCTATACCATGAGTGCGTCCATACACCGTCCCTACACGCAATAAATTGAATCGTATATGCCTAGATGATGGTGCACGTGGAATCGTGGAGATGCTCTTCTGCACCTCGCTCATTGCTCTCGTTGGCGCTGCAGATCAACCTCAATCCAGCCCACGGAAATTGCAGATCGTGAATACGAAGGTATGTTTGAACCTGTACCCTCGACTCATTCCATTTATCCTGGAGCAACAGCGTCAGTCAATGATCTGCGAACTTCTCTTCCCTTCCTCCATTCTTGCCGTCAAACTGAACCGTAAAACCCTTGTCATAGTTCTTGAGACCGAGATTTACATCTACGATATATCTAATATGCGTCTTTTACACGTCATTGAAACTGCACCCAATCCAGATGGTAGGATATGAAATCTTGTTTGTGGCAACTACGTTTCTCACTTGGTCGCTACATAGCAATATGTGCCCTCTCCCCAAACTCGGAGAGCTCGTACCTCGCATACCCTTCTCCCATTCCATCACCTTCAACATCGGCTGCCACCTCAGCATCGCCCAGTGTACCACAGCAGCCAGCAGCCGGCGATGTTCTTCTGTTTTCGACGACGACCTTGACCCTCACGAATATCATCCGCGCACACAAATCACCGCTTTCTGCGTTGGTCATATCCCCCTCAGGCACCCTCCTCGCAACAGCATCTGACAAAGGTACCGTCATTCGTGTATGGAGTATCCCTAGCGCAGAGCGGCTCTGGCAGTTCCGCAGGGGCACCCGGGAGACCAGGATCTATAGCATGTCCTTCAATGCCGTAGGGAGCCTCCTGGCCGTCAGTTCTGCCCACGATACCGTCCACATATTCAAGCTCGGTCCTCGACAAGGACCGGGGGGCAGTAGCACAAACTCCAAGAAGGACAGACCCTCCAGCCCAATGGAGTCTGTAGATAGCAGAGACCCAGAAGATGGTCGGACGGGCGACTACGATTCATTTGTGGACGAGCGGAAGAAGAGCAATAGTGTCTCTTCTGCGATTCGACGACGGTCGTTGCATTTCACCAAGTCAATTTCCTCATCCGTTGGAGGCTATCTACCCAACACACTCACTGAACTTTGGGAGCCCGCACGTGATTTTGCGTTTTTGAGGCTACCGACGAGTGGGGCACGATGTGTGGTTGGTTTGAGCGGGTAAGTGCCGTCTTGCCAAGTTGACAGTGACGAAGTTGAACGTGGTACGTCCTTTGTCCCGGTGCATCTTTGTCAATGTGCAGTACGCTTCCCCAAGTGATGGTCATCTCCTCCGAGGGTTATTTTTATGCGTACAACATCGATTTGGAGAACGGCGGAGAATGTACGTTGATGAGACAGTACAGTCTTGTCGACTCGGATCCGAGCGGAATGGACTGAAGACAAGGCCTGGGTTTATCGTGCGTGGTTTCCGGAGGTTTTTCGTGGTCTGCGCTGTTGTCTATTGTGCATATCGTTTTCCTCTGGTTGATGTTTTATTTCCCTCTATTCGATGCCGCTTTTAGGACATGCACGTAGTCAACACATGGATAAGTGTTTTTATCCCGGTGGGATGTGGTTTCCTGGGCCATGGAATACCTCGTAGTGTGTTTTCCCGAGGTTCGTGCGCATTGTCTCAAACAAGTCGAGCTAAGTACTCTGAGGCAGAACAAGTAGTTGATTGGGCGGCTCACAGACATGGGCTCGTCTCAGATGTGTCATGAAACTGGTTGACTAGCCAAAGCTCGAGATCCTGTCGATTACTGTAAAAGAACACAGGAACCTCAGCGCATGTTGGGTCTCTGACGACGCTCTGCAATGCCGACACCTTGAGGTGAACTTTCACGTAAAATCTTCAGCCTGGCGCAAAGTGGCAATTCTCAGGGTTGAATGTTCACCGCAAGCACGGCGTCCATCTGGAACCCGAACAAGGGAGTTCTTAATGGTTATGGCATTGCAAGTGGCCGCCTATATAAGCTCGCCATCCTGTACTCAAATAGAAAGGAGCCTTCACTTCTCGGTTAAATCAAACTCGATCCCCACCCCGTATATTCTGTACCTGCAGCATGTCTGCCGCCGCTCAAAGTACGGTCGTCCCCCCGCTTGTACTATTTTTCTGACACTGTTTCTTACAGTCATTAAAGCATTTGGCATCCAACCTGGCACTGCGCTCGCCGCTGAGATAAACAATCAGCTTTCTGCCGCCGAAGCGCTTGCCTCCAAGCTCATGCCAGACGACCTTTCTGAGCGTACGCTGCGGACCAAACTATCCCTCGTATCTCGTGGTGGTAATGCAAAAGCCACGTTTGTAACTGGTGGTTCTTTGTTATCTGCGTATGGGACATGCAACAAGGATGGCGCTTATGTGTGTTTCGGCAAGCAAGAGCATCCGCATGTCGCAGGTCCCTTTGAATTTGTTGTTGAGGGCCGTTGCATCAGGGTATACCAATTGAAGCAGTTGGTTTGGCAGTGCGATGATGCCGACGTTGAATAGGCGCACCTAATCTCATGCCTTTGTCTGTTCAATATTGTACCGTGTATCACATATCGACTCTCCCTTTGACAAGCCATGTTAAACACAGCCACCCCGATTTGTTTGTTTGTGTTTGGATCATAAGGGTGTAAGCATTTCCAAGGAATTTGCTTCCACAACCTCGACGGCGACAGCGAACGTCGACCAGCTAACTTTCGACGATTCTTCACCAGATCACCTCTTCCTTACTCCGCTTCTTTTTTCCTTCTTCTTTGTAGCATATCCCCCACCAAAATGTCGGGTCGGCCCGCTGGAAAACCTGACCTTTCTGGTTACAACTACGGTGCAATCTCCTCTCTTGTCCTCACGGCCGACCGCTCTGCTCTTCCGCGACGAGACAAAGAACCGGATGGTGCGCCAACTTCTCTTGCAGGTAGAATTGACCCCAAGGAGATGGGCTCGCGTGTCCAGCGCGCCGCCCCAAAAGACATTGAGAAGAAGAAGAAGAAAGCTGGAGATGCGGGAAAACACGAAACGCTTGAAAAAGCGACCTCAAGGCGTCGTACGGAGGCCGGTTTTGGTTTTACTGATATCATCGAGGCCACCCAGGACGTCGAGGGATTGACATATCGACCGCGCACGGCGGAGACCCGCGAGGTCTACGAGCTTATGCTATCATCCGTTCACCAGACACTCGGGGACCAGGCTCAGGACATCATTCGTAGCGCGACAGATACTGTTCTGGAGACCCTCAAAAACGAGAACGCGAAGGATTTTGACAAGAAAAAGGAGATTGAGGCCATTTTAGGTGGCATTTCCAACGACGTGTTTTCTCAGCTTGTCGCATTATCAAAAAAGATAACTGATTACGGCGCTGAAGACGAGCAAATGGTAGACCCAGACATGGAGCGAAAGGATGCCGAGATTGACGAAGAAATCGGTGTTGCGGTGGTCTTTGATGAAGAGGAGCAAGAAGAAGAAGACGAGGAGGGTTATGAGATTCGGGATGGGACCGACGATGAAGAGGAGGAGGAGGAGGAGGAGGAAGCAAAGGCGGAAGAGGAGGGTGGTGAAGAGGTTGCAACCGATGAGCTCGTTATCGGTGGGTCGTCTTCTGCCTCTCGAGCGCGGAAAGCCAAAGCAGATGAGGATATCGTTGCTCCACATCTCATTGACGGCTTCTGGGTTCAGAGGCAGATATCCGAGGTCTATCCCGACCCGGTCACGGCTACAGACAAGGCCGCTGCGGTGCTCTCGATCCTCGGTTCTGAGTCAAGCTTGCGAGACTGCGAGAACCAGCTGATGGAGCTCTTTGAGTACCAGAGCTTCCACGTCATCACAAAGTTCTTGAAGAACAGGGACGTTATAGTCTGGTGTACAAAGTTGATGCGGAGTGACGAAGACGAACGATTAAACGTGGAAGTCGCGATGCGAGAAAAAGGTCTCGGATGGATTCTGAGGGAGCGCGCAGGAGATCGACAAGCGAAGAAGGCTCATGACGACGCCATGGATGTTGACGAGGAAAATGTCTCTACCGTCATACCTAAGACTGCAACTCTTGCCCCTGGTTCTACTGTCCAACCGAAGCGGATAATTGACCTAGAGAGTATGGCGTTCAGTCAGGGTGGCCATCTGATGTCGAACAAGAAGTGCAAGCTACCTGATGGATCTTTCAAGCGTTCTCGCAAAGGCCGCGAGGAAATCCATGTACCTGCGCCGAAGAAGTACGTTGGAAATGACAACGAACTCGTTCTTGTATCCAAGCTGCCCGAGTGGGCACGGGCTGCGTTCACGGTCCCAAAACTCAATCGGGTGCAGAGCAAATTGTTTCCTATCGCGTTCGGCACAGACGAACCAATCCTCCTTTGTGCCCCCACCGGTGCCGGAAAGGTAAGCTGAATGATTGTACTTCATGATGTTTCTGATTGGACCTTTTTAGACCAACGTCGCGATGTTGACCATTCTTAACGAGTTGGCAAAATACAGGGACGAAGACACTGGCGAGTTTGCGCTCGATCAATTCAAGATAGTCTACATCGCACCTATGAAGGCGCTCGTCCAAGAAATGGTTGGCAATTTTACCTCGAGACTCACCTCCGCTTTTGGCATCAAAGTGGGCGAGTTGACTGGCGATTCTCAAATGACGAAGCAACAAATCTCCGAGACCCAAATTATCGTGACAACACCAGAAAAATGGGACGTCATCACCCGCAAGAGTACAGATACGAGCTATACGAATCTTGTTCGTCTCATGATCATCGATGAGATTCACCTTTTACACGACGAGCGTGGGCCTGTCCTGGAGAGCGTTGTTGCTCGTACCATTCGGAGGATGGAACAAACCGGTGACTATGTTCGACTTGTTGGGTTGTCGGCAACATTGCCAAATTACCAAGATGTGGCGACCTTCCTCCGTGTGGACGAGTCAAAAGGGCTATTCTACTTTGATGCTTCCTACCGTCCTTGTGGACTTCAGCAGCAATTTATCGGCGTCACTGAAAAGAAGGCTATCAAGCGATTCCAGGTGATGAACGAAGTCTGCTATGAGAAGCTCCTTGAACAAGCGGGGAAGAACCAGACCCTCGTATTTGTCCACTCTCGCAAAGAAACTGCCAAGACTGCTCGGTTTATACGCGACATGGCCCTCGAAAAAGAGACCATCAGCCAGTTTATCCGACCCGACTCTGCGACACGTGAAATTTTGACACTAGAGGCGAAGAGTGTGAAGGACAGTAATTTAAGGGACCTGCTTCCTTTTGCATTCGCAATCCATCACGCGGGCATGTCAAGAGAGGATAGAACCCTTGTCGAGGACCTTTTTACGGACGGTGCCGTACAAGTGCTGGTGTGCACAGCGACCCTCGCGTGGGGCGTCAACTTGCCAGCGCATACCGTTATCATCAAAGGGACGCAGATATACAATCCGGAGAAAGGTCGATGGGTT
Source organism: Phylloporus scabripes (assembly GCA_038090435.1). Lineage (NCBI taxonomy): Eukaryota > Fungi > Basidiomycota > Agaricomycetes > Boletales > Boletaceae > Phylloporus > Phylloporus scabripes. Next base: position 7,098 of record JBBPMS010000177.1, on the reverse strand, counting down.
GAGCTGTCTTCGCAAGACGTTCTCCAGATGCTTGGACGTGCTGGCCGACCGCAATACGACACCTATGGGGACGGTATTATCATTACGAATCATTCGGAGCTCCAGTATTACCTGTCGCTCATGAACCAACAACTACCTATCGAGTCACAGTTCGTTTCCAAATTGGCTGACAATATGAACGCGGAAATTGTTCTTGGGACAATCAGGAATCGCGACGAGGCAGTGCAATGGCTAGGGTACACGTATCTGTGAGTGTTCTTCTTATGGACGATTCCTCTCTCTCAGCCATATCATTAGATATGTGCGCATGCTCAAGTCTCCTGGCCTATACGGTGTTGGTGCCGACTACCTAGAGAATGACGATGCCTTGGTTCAGAAGCGTGCCGATATCGTTCACTCTGCCGCAGTTCTCCTCGAAAAATGCCACCTCATCAAGTACGAACGCTCTTCCGGTAAATTCCAGAGCACAGAACTTGGTCGTATCGCATCCCATTATTATGTTACGCACAACTCCATGGCGACGTATAACCAACACCTGCGTCCAACGATGTCGACGCTAGAATTGTTCCGGGTGTTTGCGCTCTCGAACGAGTTCAAGTTGTTACCCGTAGGTAACGCAGACATCTGATTAGCTCACTAATAACGCGTATCTCTAGGTCAGACAAGAGGAGAAGCTCGAACTCGCAAAACTGTTGGAACGCGTGCCCATCCCAGTTAAGGAGAGCGTCGACGAGCCTGCCGCTAAAATCAACGTACTTCTGCAAACGTACATCTCCCAGCTTAAGCTCGAAGGTGGGTAAATTTCAGTCTTCATTTCATTCCCCTTCATGACTTCAATGGTTTTCAGGATTTGCATTAGTTGCCGACATGGTCTTTGTCCAGCAATCGGCGGGACGCATCCTGCGCGCCATGTTTGAAATCTGTCTCAAGCGCGGTTGGGCCATTCCAGCTCGGGCATGTCTTGCGTTATGCAAGATGGTAGAGAGGCGAATGTGGGGCTCGATGACACCTCTTCGCCAGTTCAAAGGCGTGCCTCAGGAGGTACTGAGGAAGGCTGAAGGCAAACAATTCGTACGTCTGCATCCATCCATGCTGGATATTAGTACTCATGCCACTTCTCGATTTTTTCCAGCCGTGGTACCGTTACTTTGATCTCAATCCCCCTGAACTTGGAGAACTCATTGGTATACCTAATGCTGGCCGTCTTGTTCACCGACTTGTCCACAGTTTCCCTAAACTACAGTAAGCACCCATCCTCCCTTCTGTCGAGGGCAGCCTTGACCAGTTCTCAGGCTTCAAGCTCAAGTCCAACCTATCACCCGTTCCCTGCTACGCATTGACCTGTCCATCGTTCCTGATTTCCGTTGGGATGAGAAGATCCACGGTGGTGCTGAGACGTTCTTCATTCTTGTCGAGGACGTTGATGGCGAGATCATTCTCTTCCATGATACATTTGTGCTTCGTCAACGGTATGCCGAAGATGAACACAACATCACCATCACTGTTCCAATGTTCGAACCCGTTCCCCCCAATTACTACATCTCGGTAATATCAGATCGTTGGTTGCACGCAGAGACGAGGCTACCCATCTCGTTCAAGCACCTCATTCTTCCCGCAAAATTCCCACTTCCGACTGAACTCCTTGAGCTGCAGCCATTGCCACTCTCTGCGCTGCACAACAAGGAATACGAGGCTATCTATTCAAATACGATTCAGACGTTCAACAAAATCCAAACTCAAGTATTCCAAGCACTCTACACTTCTGATGAGAACGTGTTTGTTGGTGCTTCCACGGGAAGCGGAAAGACTATCTGTGCGGAGTTCGCATTGCTGAAGCTGTGGAACCAGAAGGACCCTTCTAGAGCGGTTTGTATAGAACCATATCAGGAAATGGTCAACCAGCGTGTTGCGGAGTGGCGCCGCAAGTTCGGCGGTGTAAAGGGCGGGAAAGATATTGTGAGTTTGACAGGCGAGACGAGCTCGGACTTGCGTTTGCTGGAGAAGGGTGATGTTATTGTGTGCACACCGACTCAGGTAAGTTGCGACAGGGAACCGCCGGAATTTTTCCCGTCTGACGTTTCTCTTTAGTGGGATGTCCTTTCACGAAGGTGGCGGCAGAGGAGGAACGTACAAACGATTTCCCTGCTCATAGCTGATGAGATCCAACTCGTCGGTGGGGAGATTGGCCCGACATATGAAGTGATCATTTCGAGGACGCGGTATGTTTCTGCACAGACCGGGATAAAGACGCGGATTGTGGCTTGTGGAGTATCGCTTGCAGATGCCAGGGATCTTGGAGAGTGGATAGGCGCACCATCGCACACTGTCTTCAACTTCTCGCCAAGGTAAGCTAGTTCGCCGGAACCTCATGTTCACTGCTCACAGTGCGTCTAGCTCGCGGCCTCGTGACTTGGAAATTCATTTGCAGAGTTTCACTATCCCCCATTACCCATCGTTGATGATCGCCATGTCCAAGCCCGCATATCTCGCCATCGTGGAGTACGCGCCAACGAGGCCTGTTATCGTGTTTGTTTCATCACGACGCCAGTGTCGACTAACCGTAGACGATTTGCTGCTGCACTGTACTGCTGACAACGACCTTGACCGGTTTTTGAACGTAGGGGAGACGGAGTTGCAGCCACACCTTGACCACGTCAGTGACAAGACTCTCGTGGAATGTCTAAAGCATGGAATCGGTTATTACCATGAGGCGCTGGTTAAACAAGACAAGGTGATCGTAGAACGGCTGTTTGAATCTGGTGCGATCCGGGTTCTGGTGGCTTCCAAGGTATGCCTGTTTCCCTGGCCATTTCGAATGAAACTGATCGCAAACCATCGGGTAGGATACAGCATGGAGCCTCCCAGTGGCGTCTTACATGGTCATTATCATGGGCGTGCAATTCTTCGAGGGCAAGGAACATCGCTACGTGGATTATCCTGTCATGGACGTGCTACAGATGATGGGCCGAGCTTGTCGCCCCCAGGAGGACGATCGCAGTCGATGTGTATTGATGTGTCAGCAGACACGAAAAGATTTTTACAAGAAGTTCATCTCGGAAGGATTGCCGATCGAGTCCCACCTGCCAACGCACCTTTTGCACGACTACTTCCTGGCTGAGATTGCGGTCAAGACGATTGAGAACAAACAAGATGCCATGGTGAGTGATGATCCCAGTTGTTGCTTGGCAGGATGCTTAGAGTCCTTATCGCAGGACATTCTGACGTGGTCATACTTCTATCGTCGGATGACTCAGAATCCAAACTACTACAATTTGCACAACGTCAGTCATCAGGCACTGTCCGACCACTTGTCCGAACTGGTCGAGAATACGTTGCAAGATCTAGTGAACTCGAAATGCATTGCAATTGGTGGGTCCATACAGAGCCCATCTATTCAGCCGCTCAATGTTTCACAGAGGACGAAATGGATGTCTCCGCACTCAACCTCGGGATGATCGCTGCCTACTATAACATTTCTTGCAAGTCACGGTTTATGCAGCTGTAGACACATTGCTAATGATGCCCATAGATGTCACTGTCGAAGTCTATACGCTATCACTCAAAGAGCGTACGAAGCTTAAAGGATTGCTTGAGGTCGTCTCGTCATCTGCAGAATTTGAGGCGATCCCGATTCGCCGCCATGAAGATATCGTTCTTCGCCGCATCTACGATCGTCTTCCTGTCAAGCTCGAGCGTGCAGATTTCGAGGCGCCACATTTCAAGACGTTCCTCCTCTTGCAAGCACATTTCTCGCGTATTCAGCTGCCGCCTGACCTCGCCGCGGACCAAGTATTAGTGTTAGAAAAAGTGTTGAACTTACTCTCGGCATGTGTGGATGTCATGTCGTCGAATGCATGGTTGAGTGCACTTGGTGCGATGGACTTGTCGCAGATGTGTGTGCAGGCCATGTGGGAGACGGACTCGCCGTTGAAACAAATACCTCACTTTGAGCCTGATGTATGTTCTCTCGGCTATCTTCGTTACAGTTGTGGTTCTCATCGCGTATACAGGTTATCAAGCGTTGCGAAAACAAACGGGTCAAGTCTGTCTACGATATTATGGAAATGGAAGATGACGCGCGAAACGAGTTGCTACAGATGGATGTCAAACAAATGTATGTCGGATGCAGCGATTTATTCTGTATATTGATGCTGATATCTGTGGCAGGCGAGATGTGGCCAAGTTTGTCAACTCATATCCAACACTTGATGTTTCGTACGAAGTTGCCAAGGGGGAATACACTGCCAACACGCCCATCCCCATAAAAGTGATGTTGTCTCGAGATGCTGACGAAGAGGATCCCGATGACCAGATCGTCGTCGCACCTTTCTATCCCGTGAAGAAGCTGGCGAACTGGTGGCTTGTCGTCGGTGAGCCGAGTACGCGGCAACTGCATGTTATCAAGCGTGTTACTATCAGCAAGACGCTCGCGGTGAAGCTTGAGGTGACGTTGCCAAAGGGCAGGCATGAACTCAAGTTGTACGTGATCTGCGACTCGTACGTGGGTGCGGATCACGACCTGGGCTTGGATCCGATCGAGGTTGCTGAAGGAGAGGAGAGCGACAGTGACGAAGATGACGAAAGTGGGGATGATGCGATGGAGGAGTAAATGTTTTTTTTTGTGACCAGATCGTCGTAGTATTAATGTAGCAGTTTACATGATTCGCCTTTCTATATTATTGTGAGCATCTCTGGGATCTTGCCACTAGGAAGGATTATCAAAATCATCTCAGACTTGTCCGATAACAGCTTGGATGAGGAAGACGAGGAATACACACCGAGAAAGATATTACCCGAGGTTCATCCGGGATTACTAAGTATTGGATGCCATAGCGCAGTTGCAGCCTATAATGCATAGGTTTTAGGGTTAGTTGCAGAAATTCCTCGTTGCACCGATGATTCTGGGAATGCTTCAATTAATCTGTGGATGAGAGTAAGTTGTATGCAGCTGGAAGGCCGAACATGAGACCGGACCTCACACTAACCAATCCCCTGGTTCAAGGGTACAACGTGTTGGCTTGGCCGTTCAAGGGAAATTCGCAACAAGGACTGCCTTCAGACTTCCTGGCGTGGCGATATGCTGTGTGCTGCTCACAGAAGGACCCACATGTTATGGCATGCCACGTTCTGAAAAGACCCTTCCCATTTATACACTGAGGCAGTACCACGCCTTTCAGTTCGACTTTCCGCCCACCATGAACCCCTCCAGTGAATCTACTCCACCTCGCACCCCATGTCGTCTGTACAGCAAAGGTCACTGTCGTTTTGGAGACAAGTGCCGGTTTAGCCATGGCACTGTGAGTATGCCACTGAACCACTTCTCTCCCGCCAAGTGCTCAGCGTCAATGTTTTTAGCCTGGAGCCGATACGCAACCGAACAAGGTTGTACGTGGCCTGGTTTGGATACCGTATTGCATGCAGCCACCCTGCTAACTATTCCTGCCAGCATCGATGCCACGAGGATACTCCGCCAGTCCCGTTGGCAAGTTCTTCCCACGAAACCTCTGATGCTCGCCCCAGAACCAAGCGCGGGGAGATCCCTTGCCGAGCTTGGAAGGCTGGGACCTGTACCAAAGGGTCCAAGTGTTGGTTCAATCACGACATCGATGTATGTCGCGATATCTTGCGAGGTAACTCGCGTGACCTCTGAGTCCTAGGTACAGAAATTAGGCCTCGAACCCCCGAGATCGCACAAACAGAAATCCTCCGCGTCATCCCCTGCAGCGTCACACCCAGAAGAAGACCCCACAGCCGCGGTTTCATCACGTGCTGAGAGCAACCTCCAAGACCTCATTCGGAAACAAAAGGCCGAAGCAGCCATCCGAGAGCGTGAAGGCGCTATTTCCAGGGAGGAAGCGTCGAAAACAATCAGCCAACTTGTATATGGCTCTATCGTGACGTATGGTGCTGGGCTCGACGTAGCTAGTCTGATCACAGGCTTCGAGACATGCACGCTACGTGTTCAAAACCTTCCCTCCAGTGTGAAGGAGGATGATATTCGTGCTTTACTCACGGATCATGGCGTGGCCGTTCATCGGTCCCACTTTACGATCAAGAGGAAGCCGGGACTTGTCGAGGCCCTCATTGTCACGGACATTGCTACTGGACGGGCCCTTGCCACGGGACTTGATGGTTTCGATTTTCAAGACGAGACACTAATGGTCGAAATGACCGCTACCAACTCTCTTAATGGTATGAACGCTGCGACAGGGCAAGGATCGGAGATCCTGACGATATCCTGGAGGGCCCCTTCCGCATGCTATATTGCAGAGTACGTTGATATTCCGGCAGCCAGTGCCAAGGTCAAAGAGCTCCATCGACTTGTTTATGGTGGTCGTCGTATCAAAGTCGAGATGAACACTCAACCTCGTGGTCGCTTCGTGCCCAATCTACGGCTCAACGCAATCAGAATCAACAATCTTCCTTCTTCGATTACGGATCAGGAGGTCACTATGTTTACAGGTGCAGTGTCCGTCAAGCGTCTGCCCGTTGGTGGTCCCTTTGGCGCCATGTATACCGTGGAACAAATCAGTAGACTTGTTCAGGCGGATATCAGACAAGCTGTTCCCGGAGGGCTCAAGAAATTTGACGATCCTCCCAATACTTGCACCATGGAAGGTGTTGTCTTTGCACGTGCTCACTTTTCCTCGTGGGATGACGCCCACACGGCATACACACGTCTCTTGGATAAGCGATATGGTAACCAACCCGTGTGGCTCCGTCTTCCCGATCCCATGTACTTCACCCTTGTTATTCCGGTGGGCCAGTACAGGGCTCAGAAGGCGCAGTGGGACTCACTTGCGAACTCGATAAAGGATAGGAAAGCCTGCACCCTTAACGTACGCGAACCTGGCAATGTGGTCATTATTCGGCTTTCTGGATCAGTCAAGGAAGCAACGGGTGCTTTGAAGGTGAGAGTCGAGAACCTGGCCAGAGGAGACAAAGTAGAGGGTTGGCATCGGGCATTCGGCGTTACTGGAAATCCATTTGTTCACCGCGTCCATTCAGAGACTGGCGCATACCTGCGCGTCGATTGGAAGCAGCGATCCCTGAAGCTCTACGGGATGCCAGGCGCCATTGACCGCGCTCGCGAGATGA
>JBBPMS010000176.1:15679-44187 GCA_038090435.1 Phylloporus scabripes | reverse complement strand
GAGACCACCTGCGACACCGAGAAGTTTTGCGGCTGTGGTAGTACCAACAATAGCTGATAGGTTGGGGGCAAGAACATTCATTCTTGAGCTGACGTACATGAATATCTACAACGACAAGGTGAGAGGAATACTGGACAAGGAGAATGCAACTCACAGCTTTGCGTGTTTCCTCCAAACGGTCGGCCAAATCACAGGCACGTTCGACAGCTTTCCACTGTATGTCTGAGAGAGGTTGACCGGTGCTCGTTGTTGCGGTGATCAAAACACTCATGATCACCGCAGCGGGTAGTACACCTGTTAGGTCAACCTTTGTGGGATCCTAAAAGAATGTAAAGGGGACTCCTCGATTATGGAGGGAACTGACAAACCTCGTTGTTCGCAAGAATGCGTACCGCTCGCATGTACTGAGTAGGGTCCTGGACGAGTTGCTCGAGTTCGGGAAACTTTGGAGCGTAGTGGTCACGGATGAACTTGGGACAATGATTTAGCGCAGGAAACCAGGGTGGTTTAAAACGCACTTTGTGTACCACGAGAATTTCATTGTCGACATCGACAGACAAGTTGTTTGCTTGCACGATGAGCGTGTACTCGGGGTTTAAGTGAGCAGGAAGCGATATTGCGTCTGCTGAGCTAGGATTTGCTTGGTATTTGGCAATTTCCTGCGCGGTGCGACCTGAGCGGTGGCACGAGGGCAGTGAAATGGTGAACTCACCTTCAGTATATCGGACATTTTCTTGCTGCCTTCTAGCTTTGCTATGGACGTGATGTCCTCTATTGCAGCGAGATCCATCTGCTGCACATCTTCCACGTCGAGCTCCTCGGCGGGCTTGACGCCGCCCTCGAGCACAAGACCGCTTCCGGACGCTTGACCCTCAGCTTCCTGTTCTGCCTCGTCTTCGTCCTCGGACATGTCGACGTCACCCTCCGCCTTGCGCTTCGATCCATTTGGTGCAGAGCTGGCAGCTGGGGCGGGAGAATCGTTATTTTCTTCATATTCCGCGCTGCCATTGTCCGAAAGGCCGTCGAGATCTGCGAGAAGCTCGTCCGCAAGTCCACTCATGGCCGCGAGGAGATTCAAAGGGGCGCGTCAACAGATGTGCTGGTTACCTTTTTTGGAAAGTAGATACTTTATGGTCCGTGCGCGACATCGAAGGATATATAAGCAGGGGTCAGAGATGAAGTTTCTTCATACTTACCTTGATGGCGCATGCCCCTTCACGTATCTGGGTGTGCGGGCTGTGAGGACCCTTCATAGCACGGCGACCCTGTCCATACAGAGGGTAATTATGGCTTGTATGGGCTTCGGCTCATGCACTGTCTAAATATTTTCCTGTCCTGCCATGGCCACTCTGGCTGGGCAGGCCATCTTTTTTTTGTTTTTTTATTTGTCCTAACCCTAACCCAATGTACATACTTGTCTTGTTTTGGTAAATTACCTCTTGAACAGTAGCAATGTCGTTCAAATCGCATGCACCAGATTCACCGAGATCGTCTCAGTCGCCACCACCTTCAGGGCAGCAGGGAGACCTAGAGCTTGAGTTGCATGGACTCGCAAACGCGCTGTACAATCTTGGGACTACTGTTATCAATGACTCCACCAAGGAGCGTGATAAACCAGCAGGGGGCAAGCAGGTTGGCCTCCGAGCGTGCGTCTCTACCGCTCCCCCAAATGTGTTACTGACATACTCGTCCACGTTAGCAACGAGGTGGTTCAGCATCTCGCAGCCATCGATGACATGGTGCAAAATATTCGAACCATGATTCCATTCCAAGTCCTGCAAGACATCGACAATGCAAGGAATCCCATGCAACTCACAAAGGACAGGCTAGAGAGGGCCGCGACCGAAAACCAGTTCATGAATGGAAAGATAGCTGCCATTGATGTGAGCCGTTTAGTTCAATCTCCACGTGTCTCTTATCATTGTATTCCCCCAGTCCTATCGGCGCTTGTTGAATGAGGCGCTTGCAAAGAGCTTTCCTGAAACTGCAGAGCACCTCTACCCAACACCGAGTGTCGATAATGAGCCTGCGGACACCTAATATCCAACCGCGACATGTCTGTACCATCAGCGCCCTTCAATTACTAGATCAAATGCGAAGCCGTCATGTCTACGCTCATTACGTGTCACGGACAACTCCTCAAACCCGCTGCGAGCTGTACTATTGCACACGCCAGAATTCCCTTGGTGACCAAGCTTGTCTCTATTTCCCTCCGCGCTCTGAGACCAGATTGTTTCGGAAAAACGAATTCGAACAAGGCAATCCTTATCTTTATGCAACAACTCCGTTCTCCCCCACCCTTTTTGATCCGCTAAAAATGGCGTCCAGTGGTCAGTACGTTAGTGATACCGTCTTTCGTTAGCTTTCCCTCCACCCTTTACTTCACGCGATCATCGGAAGCGCTCAGATTCTCAGAAGCTTGGCCTCGGACATCTCAGTTACGTCCGTGGCTTCTGTACCTTTACACCTTACACCTTACAACCTTTGTGGCGCCGGCGCAATCTATATGCTATCAGACGATCACCGCCAATGTATCCAATGCACGTTGTTGCAACCCGAATATTCGTTGGCCGTTGCCCCATCAGCACGAGCGCGTCCACATGTATTCCATCTTTGGTTAGCTTGGCCCAAGTATTCAGGTCTCGGATACGCCCCTCTGCTCCGCCGCTCTAAAAGCGTGCCACCTATGGCCCGCATTATGTGGCCTTACGCTCAACCGTCAATTAATGCCAGTATGAAAAATCACCCTCCGGATTAAGCCGTGCCCCAGAATATTTTTCCAAGTCCCCGTTCGTCCGTTCGAGGAATGCGCGCGCCCTCTCGAAACGCCTTCATTTGCAGTTGAAAAAGTGAACAAGTTGGCATCGACATTTCAAGCTGATCCCCATCATCAACTTATGGGAACAACATTTCTGCGGTTGATCCGGTCAGCCCAACAAAATCCGCAAACCAGCGAGCCAATCATTCTCTGGAACTCTTTTCCTCCGATAGGTTTCTCATCGGTGTTTTTTCATCCGTGGGTACACTCCATTCGGATAGCTCGTCTTTTAGGCTACTGACTTGAAATAGCTGACCGGTCACCTGCTCATTCAAAGTAGCACTATGGCCACCGGGGCGCTTGAAACAAACATCGTCACCGTGTTCCTGAGACCTCCTCGGACCTCCTGTTGGACGGATAAAACGACCGTCTTGAGCTGATCGTAGCAACTGAAAATTTCTGGCGCTCATCACCTTGGCACTATTCTCCAAATCCAGCTCCTTGTGGCGGAGGGAGGTGGACCCAGGACCCCGAGAACGTCCGCTTCCTCATGTGAGCCAGTTCACTCATTTACGGCTTAGACGAGTTTGGATACCACGTGGGTACCCGTTTTGGGGGCAAGGCCAAGTCATTTCTCTTACGGCGATGTACACATGAACAGCCCTGCAATGCCTGTAAAGGGGACGAGACGCTCTGCCGATGAGAGCGATTGCATACCATCCCGCTTCCACGTCCTCGCAGCATTCATATCGTGAGCGATTACTAGGTGCTCTGCTGAACACGTTTCAGACGAGCACTGTTCAGGGTATCCACGTAAACCACAGCCCGCGAGGGGGGGCTATGTACCCCATGTTCGCCAATTACAAACTGCATGGGCGGTTTTACCGTCATTCGATTTGGTGGAAAAACAGCCTTGAGCTGGGCTCGCGCACTGCACGCTGCTTCACAGCAAAGCACCGCTCGCCTTGATCGATGTAGCATGGACATCACGACTAGATTGATCGCCTGCCATCCCGATAACACGCAACAGTGGTGTCTGTGGGCCCACAGACTTGCCCACGCTGTCCTGTCCTGTCCGAACACAACCAGGGGGTGCCGGATAGGAGGTAATTGTCGGATATGTCAACGGTAAAGATAGGTACCGACTTTGCCACGAGGCTAGACCTGACAGAAAACATTAGGTTAAGTCATCGCGGGAAGTAGACAGGACCACAGATCGATAATATGAATGCTCGCTTCGCTTATGTCGAGCTGATGCGAGAAGACTCAGCGGGACAATATCCATACGCGATTTTGCGATGGTCCTTGTAGTGCTCGGAATTGCCTTTCTGCAACGACAGCAATAGAGACCGTTGAATTAACAGACAAGTTTGGACATTGGCAATTACGCGAGGTGAGTGGACTAATAACATGCGTGCCGTCGACGTAACAACACGGTGGATAGGACACAAATGGCACACAGGGGTAGTCAGTTCGGCGATTTCGCGCCCGCATGTTTTGGTCACATAGGGACTTGACTTAACGGGGCAGATCATAGTTCCAGCGTGATGAGATTTTGTGCATGTTGATACACGTGCATCCCAGTTGCAGAATCATCAGACCATCAACATCAGGCCGTTGGCGCACGCTTGAGGCATCAGGCTAACGCCCAGATACTGAATAATTCCTCAAGGAGGACTGATGGTGATCAATATCGTACAATCATGTCAAAGGGATGATGGAGCTCTCATGGACGTACGGACTATTCCGTATCGGCTACAGCTGCAGCATGTACAATTGTATTGCCAGATCTCAGTTGTTGGAATCAAATACGGCGCCGATTGTACGGCCGGGTGAACGAAAGAGGAGGATATTCCTGGAAAAGACCACCCGCATGAGGGGTATATGGATAACCTTCCCAGCAGGTAAAACATGGGAGAGTGGCTCAGACGACATGGTCCCGGACGCAGATCGGTTCCGCACACGAGAGCGCCATTCAATGCAATCAGTCTGAACTGGGCATCTTCGCAGAGTCGGTCGAGCGTTGAGATCCAGTGATGGGACTCGGTTCGAATGTTGCGATCGTGGAAAGGGGTCTTTACTGACGCTTATAGCGTACATCACTCCTCGGAGATCGATGAGGTGGAAAGACGAGATGCCCGGGAAGGGTGGGAGAGCCACTTATCTGTCGCGTGAGACATCGAGCGGGCTTAAGGTGCTCCCCGCGAGTCAATGGCAGCGGCAGGGTCAAATGGCAAGAGAATAGCAGATGTAACGACCCGAATCACAATATGTCGGTATGGGTGAAATCCACAACACTGTCGTCATCGAGTGACTAGTAAGAGCGTAATCGGAAGCGGACAAAGGTGTGAATGTGTTGGCATTGATGATGATGGTGATTCGCTGTCTAAGGAAGAGCATGACCATCTTCACGAAGTGATGTGCAGATGGAGAAGTGAGTCTAAAAGGAATGCCAAACAAGCGGACAGCAAGGAGTTTTGCTGAAAGGGGGGTGGCGGATTCGATATCAAACAAACATAGGAGATGGACACCGAGCACTGTCGTTATCGCTCCTGATATACTTGCAGGCGGCCATACTGCTACCATCACTCTCGACAAGTCATGGTGAACTTCGAACAGCAAGGGCGATACACGTGCAAATGATAGAGTCCTATGGAATCGGGGGTTATACGCATCGACAGAGTAGAATGAAGTCGTGCAAACGTTGTAGAACAGTTCATGTACACACGCATCCCCATCTTCCCAGTGGGAGATCATGTCTGCACTGGTGGGTGATATTAGTACATGCCATCCACCCAGGATGATAGCCTACCGTCCGCCTTGATCACGGTTTTCGTTTATCTGAACAAGCACGATGTATTTGCTGGGGGAAGGATGTGAACGTGCATTTCTAGATTCCGTTGATACGACTCACAAACCAGATGGCTGAATCTCTATCATCCGATCCTTGACCCGCTCCTTGATATCTTTCATCCATGATTTCACTTGTTCACGATCGGAAGACCACATCGCGTGCTGGAGCGTTGTCTGGAGAAGCTTCCTCATGTATGTACGCAGTAGCTCCGTGTCAAAGGCCAGCCTGACCAGGTGAGGTGAAGTTGCCTCAGAACGGGATACCGGAGAGCGGAAACCATACGAAGTCGCCATCCAGACGAGTGCGCTGCGTGGGCGGTGCCAACGTGCGCTTGTGCGTTGTTTGCTCGGTGTTTGTACTACATCCTCACACCTATACCATGTCCTCAGTGGCCTTTCCGTCCGGCGACGCCGACCTTGTTCCTTCCTCCTCGATGCGCGACTCGATGCACTCGCAGTTCTACACACCGCCTCCGTTTGACATGAGCAGCTCCTTCCAGATGAACCCGCTCTCTGCTCACCCGCCCCGGACGCCCCGTCCTAGTACAGCAGCACAGTCACACTTTGGCAACTCCACCATGATGTCGTACAATGAAAAGTCTGAAGAACAGGGAACAGAGGAGCGCGCACCTGGTGACGCTGCTGATGAGGATGAAGAAGTCGACGAAGAGAGTGAGCGTGTAGCGAAGGTGTCAAAGAACGTCGGCAGGCATGAGGTGTGGCGGGATATACTGGTCACCAGCTCAGGTCGAGACAAGGCGTTTGTGGGTATTGTCCACCTCTCTCCCAATGCTTCATATTGACATACAGGACGATAGAAATTGATGCAATATTCAATACGCGTATACTTGTTATTGCACACGAAGATCTTGTTCCGGAGTAACAGGTCTGCCTGGCAGCAAGAATTAGTGAAGAGATTCGAGTCTGCCCGTGGTGGTTTCTCGTTCACAAGGTATATGCAGCAGGACCCGTACTCAAGCGTTCTGACATCTACGTAACAGGAAAATGCTCATTCTGTTCAACTGGCTGACCCCGTTGAGCACTATCATGGCGCAAAAGGCTGTCCCCTACTCGTCCAGCGGTTCATCATTGACTCCCCACAACTTGACGGATATCCCAGAACGAAAACCATCGCAATCTTTTACGAGCGACCTCTTCTCGCACCGGTTCTTACAGGCACTGCTTTCCGCGCCGCCCCCTGTCCTCCTAGATCTAGTGAATGGCCTATCTGATGATATATACACGTTGTCTCGACTAGGACTCGTCGGCGCCAAGACGGGTGCTAGGGCGGCACGTTTTGCGGATTGGTGTTGGTTTTTTGGTACACTGGTAGGCTTGGTTGAGAATGGCGTTGAAATGAGCATGGTGGAAGGTCTTCAACGAGAAGGTGACTGCCGACTGTGCGATCACACATGGTTGCTGACGATGTTTGCAGTGGAGAACCGAGCGTACAAGGAATCGCTAGAAGGGGCGACGTCGAAATCACGGCCCAAGATTACAAAATTGGACGAAAAGGAACTTGCGAGGCTGCGACGCAAGACCTATTGGTTACAGATAACTCGGTTGAAGTTGGTGATGGACTTCCTTTTTGTTTGTAAGAGAGAAGTCATGGGAGCGTGTTTTGCCTGCTGATGAACTGATTTACCAGCATATAATATTTTTAGGGTCAAGCGCGGAAAGGACACCGTCCAGTCGCTTGCGGGTCTCGTAGCTGCCATTCTCAGGTGGGTGATGTCTTCGGGATGGTAGACTGTGATTAACTCTATGCAGTTCTGCAAAGCTGTACGATAAATTCAAGTCCACGCTTGTCAATAAGGTGCTTTCGAACATGAGTTGAGACGACAGCGAGTGTTGTTTATGATAGCTGCCGTTGTTCATAGTCCTCTGCTTCAAGATTACCCGGCGTATGATATCCATGATTTTTCAAGGGATTTTTTTGGATGCAGAAGAGCGCTGTGATTGGAGCGTGTCGACTCGCTGTTCGAGCGCACGGATGCGCTCGTTTGCCTCGTCGAGGAATTTTTCGTGGGCCAGGCGGCTTTGCGCGAGATTGAGTGCCTGTGGGCGTTGAGAGCAGAGTTTTTCGAGCATAGTGGACTGACCAAGTAGACCGCTGAGCCCAAGAGTGCGACGGGGATCATGGCGGGGAGGAGAGACGCGTACAAGTCAGCATGAGGGCTGCGTGGCCTTGTACTGTACGAGCGAGCGCGGACGAGGCGGAGGAGAGACATGTCAAGTGGCGTGAGTGATTGTTGCCAAGATGGTCGAGATCCCGATTCTTGCCTTTCCTCCTCCTCCCAAGCGGACTGGTCTCCGTTCCAATCGATATCCACAGCCCATCCAGCAAGCCCAGATGGACGAAAAGTCGACTACATCGTCCACCTCCGCCAGCGATATCCCCTCAAATTCCCGCACTTCCCCCCTCCGCAGCACATACCGCCCAGCTCACCCCTTCATCCCTCCCCGCCCTACCCCAGCGCAGTCATGTCAGCGCACACAGTCCCATCGCTACGTTCGTCCTCGCAGTCTCCGAATATGGAATTTGTTCAAGAAATGGTCCCCTGTTTTGGCTTACGGTGCAACCAGTCTAGGCTTCTTACTCGCTATCGCATTTTGGAAGACACAGCTTTTTGATGGTGAGTAGCGCTGGCACCACTCGATTGGCTCTCCAGTCTCCACCTTGTGTGCTAAACTCGTATGTTTTCATCCCTGGCGCGCACAATCAAGGCCTCGATCACCTCTCCCACTGGCTGCGCAACGACGAGTACTTTGGTTTTGCTGTCCTCTTCGCCCTCATTTTTATCACCACGTTCCGTACGTCTCGTTTACGTCACTGCGCCCGTCCCGCCTGACTTGGTTAACTGCAGCTCCCCTCCCGTTATATTCCACGTTGATCACTCTCTCTGGTTATACCTATGGACCGTGGATCGGTGCGGTGATATCCTACACTGCTGCGCTCTCTGGCGCAGTCGTCGTATTCTCCCTATCCCGTGCATTCCTTCGCGAGCGCATTACTCGCTGGTTACAGTCCACGCGCGGACTCTGCCGAGCCGTGCGCGCAATAGAACGCAAACCCCAACTGCTGTTCCTTGTCCGCCTCGCACCGTATCCTTACAATGTCATGAACGTCCTTTTGGCCGCTACGACCTTGAGTATGAAGACCTATGTGACGTGCACTGCGCTCTCCCTTTTCAAGGTGATCGTCCACACCAGTATCGGCGCAGGCATCAGGTCGTTTAGCACCGCAAAGGGGACATCTGAGCAGAAAAAGGACGATGGGTGGGGCAGAGTCTGGACGATCAGCGGCATCCTACTCTGCCTCGCCCTCTTTGTATACCTCAGCTGGGTCGCGCGGCGGGCAGTAGACGATGAACTAGACGATGAGGTAGAGCCGCCGAGCAGTATTTCGGAGGAACGCGTCGCGTTTTTGAGCACGGACGTGCCCCTCGAGGACGAGGTCTCTTCGCATCCGTACGGTCGTCTCCCGTCTGCATCGCGTTCGCGGGAGATCATGTCGGAAGCACAACTGAGTTCGCATGACCTCGTCAGCGGCATGGGCGTATAGCTGCAGCTCCGTCATTCATACCGGCATTCTTAGACGTGGCATCATGGACCTGGAATATGTGTGTACTATTCAGTAGGGTGTAACTTTTCTTTTTCTTTTTGTTTCCAATGACTGGCTAATTTCTCCTTGTACACACTCGTTCCTTATCTCGCTAATCGAATTGCGTGCTGTGCATGTTCGGCAAGTTGCGACGGGAAACTCCCAACGCCACTGAACCTTGTCATATAGCGCAGCGATCACCGCAAGGACACGGTCGTGCTCGTCCACTGGCCTCTTTCCCCGTGTTGGATCATGAAAGCCATATGGTTGCCTAGTGCCATTCTCTAAACTTAACCTTGGTAGGGTGCACGTGACGTCACCCGGTATACGACACAAATATGGCCAAATATGACCCTATTTCGAGACATTCCCGATCAGAATTCCGTCCGATCAGATCTGCGGGACCTGATCACATCCTTGCCCGATCGGGCAGGGAACGCCGCTCGAGTCGAGACTTGTGTGTGAACAATTTCATCAGGCGACTATTGCGGTTGCGCCCGTTCAAAATGAACACTCAGCGCCCCATCAAGCAATGCACAATGCTTCCAATTGTGTAGCACCAAGTTCGAGTCAGGATATCAATGAGTGGGTAACGAGTATACGGGGTAACCGTATGTAACAACCAGAGAAAACGACTAGTGAGAAGGAAAAAAAAAAAAAGGTATCAAAAATGGAGGTGAATGCAGCATGATACTACATGTGAGATGAGTCAAGGTATACACGACGCAATGTATGAGAGCAATGCAAACGACGAGACGGGTATGATTGGTTTCGTGAAATGAACGGACGGACATTTTCCGGTTTCGTATATAAAATGCTTCCATGAAGCGAGCAAGAATGAAGAACAGCGAAAAAAGGAACGCAATCATGAGATCAAAGTAAACAGCGAATGATATCGTCCAAGTTCGAATGAAGACGGTCGGAATAACAATCGTGAGCCGCGCACCACATGTCTAGAATCCCTCCGCGGGCGCCGGTACGTCTAACGTTCGTCCGTCGTGTTTGGTATAATGCGGAGGGAGGTGTTCGTTCAAGGGCACAAAGCCGAAATCAGGAGAGACTTTTTCAAGCAACTATTGGTCAGTAAGTCACGCCGTAAGAGCTGAGCGGGTGACGAAACGACATACAACGGTTGATGTCCGTGTCAGGTCCACCGTAACCATCCGTAAGGGGAGGCGTATTCGCCTGGGAAGACGAGGTTTGTGATGCAGCGCTAATCGAGGACGCGCTCGTCGAGGGACGCTGCGCAGGATGTCCCCATCCATTGCGACCGTCCATCGAGTCGATGGACGGGTTGCCACCGACGGCAGAGTACGCGAACTCGGTTTGGTTTGAGTTGAAACCATAAGGGTCGACAGAGGGTAATTGTATCATGCTCCGCACTCTCGGCATCGTTCCGTTTGTTTCGTCGGCTGGCTGTGGAGATGATGATGGCCGTTCCGAGTGATGCTCGTAAGGGGACGGGTAAGGGCTCATAGCTTGACTGTGGCGCCGGGGACGTCCTACCCTGAGCGAGCTACACGACACGTACGGCTTTGAAGACGACGGCGGACGAGACAGGGAGGGCGAGATGGGTCTGTGATGGCTGGAGCCCGGACGAGAGTAGTCGCCGTGATGATACGTCGGATGCGTCGGGGACTCCTCGTAGGGGAGTGACGAGACAGAAGAGATTGAGTACCCAGTCGTTGGGCGACTGTGCGTGTCGGGAGACAGCGATGGCGGTGTGTGGTCACTGTGGATGGACACACTAGAGTATGAATTCGCGTACGAAGTGTTGATGGTCGGGGTGGGGCGCACACCGTACCCGTTGGTCGTCGGGGGGTTCAGCAGGGAAGAGAGACTGCCCGAGTGGCTGGAGGTGGAGCTGTTTGGGGAAAAGGACCAGCTCTGCTCAGTGTATGGGTACTGAGGCGAGGAGACCTGGGTGCTGTGGTGGGTATAGCCCGAGTCTGTGCCCATGGCGCTGAACTGTGCGGACGGGGATTCATCTGCAGGTGAAATCGGCTGGAGGTTGTGGGAGTGGTTGAAGAGGGTGTGCTGGGAGATGACGGGCTCAGAGGGAACGGTGAGAGGGGGCAAAGCAGCACGGGGGTATGAGGTTCCCCAGCCTGCAGCACTGGGAGAGCTGAGGGGGGTGAACGAGCCTGGTGCAGAGAATCCACGGGCGCGGCCAATGATGGTGGACTTGGGTACGGTGAGCGGGACGGGTCCGACGCCGATGGCGGAGCGGGGCGGAGGGATTGAAGGGGGCTCCTGTGTCTCGCGCTTTCTGGGCTTTGGAAGGCGCGGGGGGACGCGGCGTTTGAAATTTGCGACGACCTCTGGAGGGGAGTGGCGATTGAGGGTTGGATGAGCTGTGGCTGTGTGAGAAGGAGAGAAGGTTTGAGGCGGTGCGGGACATACACCAAGTACTTGCATCGGGATCATCGATGGCAGGGTCAACGTTGCGGAGGTTCACTTTGCGCATGAAGCCATAAATCTGGATAGAAGGATCATTAAGCAGTATGAGGGGATAGGGAAGGACCGACGTTGAGTTGCCGAGAAAAGGAAGCAAATCTGGATTGGCGGTAGACACTTGGGAGGACATGAAGGGCGAGCTGCTCTGGACGCTCCACGATGATGTGTTCGCCTGCGGGGTCCCATCTGATCATGTGGTGGTTCTCTGGGCGCTCGAGGAGGCTGGGAGACGCGTCGGGGGATGGAGTGAGTGAGTGGAGGACGACTTACGCGTAAAGTTTTGTGAGAAAAGTTGCCTGTGGCTTTGACTCGGACTTTGTGGGCTGGTGTTCATGGGACTTGAGGGCGGGCTGGGGAGACTGGTCGTCAGAGGGAGAGTCGTTGGGCGAGCTGGGGTATAAGGGTGCTGTGGATATCTGTGGGTATGGGTGGTCTGTGTGGCGGGACCACTGGGGGCGGGGGGGCGGTGGATATGAGGGAGCGTAGATGTCTTGCATGTCGAACGTTGCTGGGCGTAGGGACGGAATGGTGAATGCGTCGGGCGGAGCCGAGGTAAGGCGAGCTATGTACTAAGAAGCGAAGACGAAGAGAAAAGAAATGGAAAAAAAAAAAAGTCAAACAGACGAGGCTGTCGACGGTCGAGGACGATCGACTATGTATATTATAAACACCCAGGCCGGTGGAGAATTCATATTCCCCGAATTTGGCCCTTGTCCATTTTCTCCCGCAGCTTCACACTACGTAATCAAGGGTCCATCCCGCGGCCGCGTTCGGAAATCACCCTCGGTAAACTCTGCCAAAATACACCAAAACACCCACCACCCAAATCCGGTCATCGTTCCACACCCTCGGCGCCGAGGTCTCCTGCGCTTGTCCTTTTTCGGCCACTCTCCGTCCACGATCTCCATGTGATCGCATCCCAGTTGCCGCCGCACCATCTTCGGCGAATCTCCCTCAATCTCACTCGAATCTCGTCCCAACAGCGCTCTTTGCTGGCTCGCTCTGGCTCGCTTCCCCACTCCCCGGGGTCCCTCCCCTAACTTGGTAACTCAACGCCTCCCTCGACGATCCCCCCCACCGACGCCCTGCCGCCCACCCTGCTTACGTATTCGCCGACTCACACGCCCACCGATCCCCGCGCGTCCTCGCCCCCGCCCTCCGCTCCCGTCGCCATCACCCACATCACCTTCGGTGCTACTCTCATAATCCATCAGCTTGCAATTAGAATAGATTGTTGTATCAGGTATCATATCACTAAGAACGCCATCAAACGCGGCTCATCACCCGTTAGCCTGTGCAGCGCGCGCCATAAGTACTTCCAAAGAAATGTGTCAATAAGAAAAGATGAGTAGCTGTGCAATGCAAATAGTACAAGTGAAACTGCATTTTCTCCAGAAAGCAAGCAGAAAGTCTAACGAGTGGATAAGCATCAGCAAACGAAAAAAAAAAAGACAGGCCGTGGCCACGACCCTCGCAAGGTCACAGGCCCAATCAATGTCCACACCATGTCCGCATCACAGCTCACCATCATAGTGTATCGTCACGCTGTTGAATGCGCCAAACAGGTCTGGTGGCGAATCCAGCCCATCATCGTACCCAGGTATACCAGGCGCAACGATGCACCCTTGCTCCTCCAGATGCAACGAGCGCGACTCCTTGAGGTGGCGGAAATTGGTAGCATCAGCCCCGTTCGACGCAGCTGGAACAATCTAGACGTCCATCAGCACCACATCAATTAGCAAACACGAGTCACGTGTTCAAAATATATAGACAACTCTGCGACGTACCGGCGGCCGCGTGTGACGCAAAAGACCCCAGTTCATCTTGGAGAACCATTTGTGATTTTTCACCTCGCTTGCGCCGCTTCTGCTTCCTAGCCGAGTCTGCTCTTCCTTGTCCAATAACCGAACCATGATATCCTTGCAAGCACTGTCCATCATTGGTCCATCACCATGCCAGTACCCATCTAGATCGTTAACTTACCTCGATATCTTTGGCGTGTCACGAAAATGTACGGGCAGCAGCCGAATATTAGCAAACGTGTCGTTCCTCTCCTTGCCCTTGAACGGTGTCGTGGCAAACTGAATCGCCAATCCAGACGATCGAAAATCAGCATCCCGTCTCCCACAGTCGACTTCGGCCGCATATGAATAATGATGACTTACGATCATCTCGTAAATGAGTATGCCGAGAGTCCACCAATCCACGGCTGCAGTGTGTCCCTGGGCAGCAATCACCTCAGGTGCAATGTACTCTGCCAATCAAACCACAAGCGTCAGCCACCTCCTACAAAGCAGGCAGCATCCTAACCCTCGGTTCCGACAAACGAATTCGTCCGAAAATCAGCCGTACAAGACATTGTATCAATCATAGGAACCTCGAAGAAGAGAACGCGTGTTACAAGAGTCATGCCACGGGTCGCAAGAAATACATACTCCGTTAGGCTCTGACTGGTGGATCGTGGCTGGTCGTCCCCCCGGATGTCCCGACTGCTTGGCCAAGTCGAAATCCGACAACATGATATGTCCCGATTGATGAAGTAGGATGTCTGTCACGTGTACGCAACCGCGCTCGTGAGTGGAGCAATAAGATCAGAGACAATAACCTACTTTCCGGTTTAAGATCGCGATAGATAAATCCATTGAGATGTAGATACTCTAGTGCGGCAACTACCTCTGCAGCGTAGAACCGTGAGCCATCCTCCGGAAGACATTTTCCCGGACGCGTTTGCAACGCGCGAAAGAATTCTCCGCCCATGCAATATTCCATGCAGAAGTAGAGATACTCCTCTGACTGGAACGAGTGATAAAGCGTCACTATAAAAGGATGGTTAGAAGTAGCGAGAATTTCTTGCTCCGTCAATGCTCGTTTAATCTTCTTCCGCTCTATCATCTCCTTCTTCGAGAGCACTAAAAGAGTAGGTAAAGCACTGGGCAAAGGAGAGGACAGGATGTACCTGCCTTTCATGGCAAACAGCTTGTCCGTTTTCTTTTCCTTGACCAGGTAGACACGGCCAACATCGCCTTTGCCTAGCATTTTGACTTTGAGGAAACTGGAAGGACCGACCTCGACCTGCGCACAGGATAGGTGATTGTGAAGGGGAAAGGGAAAGTAAACGCACGGATCGAACTTTGATAGAGTTGCTTGAATAGGTTCGTCGGAAAGCGACTTTCCCAGGTCCATCGGCCGTGGAATTTGCGACGCGCGTCTTTGGAGTGCCATGGCCTGGATATCGCTCGTGTCTCGTGGAGCGACCTCTGGAGGAGCCAGAGGAGATGGTTTCCAATGAATCATCGCCATAGTCGGAGGGACTAGGAGGTCCGGCCGGGAGCGAGGGTAGGACCTCCGCTGGTGCAAGCAAACCGTTCTTGGTTGGGGCTGCTGAGCGCGAACTGGACATGAAGAGGTGTTTTGCATTTGGAGCGGAGGCAACACGGCGGATGAAACGCGTGGCGGATGCGCCCATTGCTCTGGGTGATAATGGGCCAGAACGCGTGGCAGAAGGGGCATGTCCGGAGGAAGGAAAGGAATGCTGTGTAGGTATCGCAGTGTGGGGAGAGGGGAGATGAGGAGCGCGAGCGAGATTGATGCGTTGTTTTTCGGACTTTGTTCGCGCAGGGGACTGAGGCGCTACCAAGTCGGCGCGAGAATGCGCATGGCCAGTGCACGGTCGGGAGTCAGGCACAAGGCACAGAGATTTTTGGGTTCCGCCAGGATTAGACTCGGAGGAGAGCGTCTTTGAAGAAGTGTAAGAAGAGCGGTGGTCAAGGGAGCGGGGCGTTGATGGGGAGTGCATGGCGGTGATGGGGGGAGAGATGTGATCGAGAGGCGTCGCATTGACATTTGCCAATTGCTTCTTGGACGAACTTGGCAAACGAAAGACGGACTTCCAGGAGTGGGGGGAGGGGGGGAGCATGGGGGCAGAAGGCGCTGAGCAGGTCGGGGATGCTCGTGCGCGTCGATGTGGATAGAGAAGAAGAAAATGGGATTTTCGTGGAGAGGTTCAATTATGCGATTTCGTCAGGGAGGACCTGGCTTAGTCAGTAACGGAATCAAACAAAACCACACAATGCCGGCGAGTGCGGATGGCGAGCAGCATACAACCATCCCGATGGGCACGGAGAATGACACGCTCGCCCGGTATATATTCTATCGCTATATCATCCACCATCTCTCACACCAACACCCATGTCATCCCAGCCCCTCCTCCCCCGCACCGACGCCCCCTCCCGCACCGACTTCTTCTGGATCGTCTCCGCCCTCTGGAGCGCTGTCTTCCTCGGCGCACTCGACGGTGTGTTCTCATCCTCTTGCCCTCGCCTCCCTCACCCCTCCAATCAGGCACGGTCGTGGCCACCCTCGTGTCCCCCATCGGCAGCCACTTTAACAAGTCCGAGCTCGCCTCATATCTCGGGACTTCCTACCTCCTCTCCGTATCCTGCTTCACTCCCTTATATGGTCACACCCCGCGATCTCCCTTCGTCCTACCGCTAATCCCTTATCAGGTCGTTTATCCGATATCTTGGGTCGCAAGGGTGCAATGCTTCTCGCCTTGTCTCTATTCGGTGCGCACGCAGATCCCCTTACGATCTCTTCCTTCCTTATCTATCACAGGCTCGGGCACGATCGCATGTGGTCTCGCACCCTCAATGCAATCCCTCATTTTTGCCCGAGCAGTCGCGGGCATGGGCGGAGGCGGGTACGTCGCTTCTCTCCATCTGCCGCGCTTCTCACCCGTCATCAAGCGTGATGACAGGTCCGTCCACTATGCTCCATCCTTCATCAAGCTTCACCTCTTCCAAGTCACCAGTGTTTCTATAACCGACCTAGTGCCTTTGTCAGTGCCATCCTCCCCCCGTCCTCACCCTAACTAAGCATCTTTCCCAGAAAGCACCGAGGTCTCTATCAAGGCATGACAAACATGTAAGTCGCCGCGTTTTGGCCCCGTGCCAGTCCTCAATTCATGTTATTAGCTTGTATGGACTTGGTTCTGGCCTCGGCGGCCCCGTCGGAGGTTGGATACATGACACCTGGGGATGGTATGTATCAACAATGGTGCTACCCCTCCGTTTACTCACTTTTAGACCAGGCGTGCAGCCTTTCTCTTGCAGGTTATCGTGTTTCTCTCTGAATGTGACACAATGGTGCTGACATACCTCTTGTCCGATAGATACCATTACTATTAATTTCTTTTGTTCTTGTCGCGCTCAAGGTCAACATTAAGCTGCCTGAAGCCGTCGCCAATGAACGCGCATCGTCAATTTTGGGCCGCATAGATTTTCTCGGCTCTTTCACGTTGGTTATTTTCGTCGCAAGCGTATTATCTGCATTCAGCATCAAAACGACCGATGAACTGCCATGGTCACACCCGTTAATATCGGGACTCATGGCGCTGAGCGCCATTTTCGGGGTTGCATTCCTGTATGTCGAGGCATGGTGGGCACCGTACCCTGTCATGCCCCTTCGCTTGATTTCACAGCGTACACCGTTGGCCGTCGCCTTGGCAAATTTCATGGCCTCGATGACTGCATTCTCTACGGTGGGTATATCTGTAAATCATTAGGGTCCTCTGCGGTGACGCTTTGCAGCTTTACAACGTCCCACTGTATTTTTCCGCTGTCAGGTTGAGTTCGTCTACAAACGCAGGTGAGTGCGATGATTCTCTAGGACTCATCCCTTGGCCTGATTTGATAGGTCTCCATTTGTTACCACACTCTGTATGCGTTATTTGTTCCTTCTTTATCCGTTCCTTATGCGTTTTAGGTTGCATTATCAACCGGCAGCGTGTTAGCTGGTTGGTCAGTTTTGTCCCTGCTATTGAAAAGCTTGATTTAAATTCCGGCCGGTCAGGCGGATGCGTAAGACCGGTAAACTCTACAATCTTACTTTGGGTTCAGCTGCGCTGTCCGTATCAGCAAGTGTGCTTCTTGCTTTGTGGAACGATAAGACATCCACGCTCCATCTGTGGCTTGACATCGTACCACAAGGGTTTGGGATGGCCAGCCTCATAACCACCACATTGATTGTGGGTATCAAGTAATCATATCTTGTCACCATGTTTAACTGAGGCAATGTAGGCGATGATCGCATGTGTCTACAAAGAAGACATGGCTGTAGCCACAGGGAGTGAGTTTCACAGTTCATGTCTAACGGGATGTTCAAATCCCGATACCACGCAGTCACGTATCTATTCCGAACCACGGGTCAAGTTCTTGGGGTTAGTTTGTCTGGCGCACTGGTCCAGAGCGTCCTGCTCCATCAGTTGAGGAAGCGGATCACAGGTCCAGGATCTTCAGATGTCAGCGGCGAAGTTGATATGAGCGGCTTCATTGCTTACTGACACCCTCCCCTTTGCCCAGATAATAGACAAAATACGGTAAGCAGGTCCCTGGTGCACTTACCACGTTTACGGACTGACCAAATCGCACATTAGGCATTCGATCAGTTCGATTCCAGACCTCGCCCCTTCGATTCAGAAGGCTGCGACAGAGTCATATGCCACTGCATTGCGTGTGGTTTTTGTTTCTCACATCGCGATCAACATTCTCGTATTCATAGCATGCATACCGATTGAGGAGCATGCCCTTCCGTGCGTCTTCCCTACGCAGGATGTACCGCCATTTACTTATGTGATATGCCTTTTTTCCCAGAGGAACACACCAAGAACAGGAAGAGTATTACCGTCGACAACGAAGTGAACTGATAGATGATGAACCGTAGGATGACCATCTCCCCACATGTTCTCACTATTTCATCCCCGATCGCTGCGACACCTTTACACGGAAATTTGCATTGTAATATCGAGTACATACCCCCAGACCATCACGGAATTGTGCCAACGTGTAACTTATATCCATCAGACCCTTGAAACAAATTATCGGATCGATCGATGTAACGGAGCAGCGACAGGGTGTACAGGCGTATCATGTTGGGAACAGTCAACGCTCGGTAACGTCCTTCTCTTGTATCCACCGTCTGGGTCTCTTTGCCACAACCGCTGGTGATCCGCCTCCTCGTGTCTCCTGTGCACCGTCCGTGTGATAGTTTCTATCAAGCCGCATAGGGCATGGTAGCACGTTTGAGGCAGAAACAGTCAATACCGAAGCAAAGAAGGTGAGCCCAAAGAGGGCGGAGACGAATGCGCGACGCTGTCGATGTGTTATACGGAGAATACTGGGCATTCTAGGGCTGCAGACAACAATCAGCATGTAAAATACAACCTAGCCGACAGCAACTTACCCATAGCCAAAACAGTTCGTGGTGGTGGTCAGAGAGTTTCTTTTTCGCGCGACCCGCTCCGGTTGACAGTTGTTTGTCCTCGCGTTTTCACCACCGACATGCTTCGCCCCAACATCCGCGTCCTGCGGGACATGAAGGCGCGCCAGGGCGTCATGGAAAACGAGGTGATGCGCCGCGCATATCTCTACGTCGCTCGCAATGAGACGCTCCCCCCGCACGTCCGCCACCAGGCCCAGCTACAGCTGAACGCGTTCGGGCGATACACCCGCCCGACCTCCGTCGTCAACCGGTGCACCGAGTCCGGACGGGGGCGGGGTGTCATGAGCGAATTCGGCCTTTGCAGAGTAGGTCGTCTTGGTGCTGGTCGGGAGCGCCTACTGAACTAGCCTAGTTTCAATTCCGCCTCAAGGCTTTAAACAATGAGATTCCCGGTGTCAAAAAAGCATCCTGGTGATCGTCTCTGTCAGTTCACTCTGTGCATCATGTATCCTTTGATATGAACGATGTATTCAGTAGTGCCTGCCTCACGCATTTGAGTGGGGTCGCTTGATACACATATTATTCACCCCGTGAAGGGTGGTCTTGGGCAGGTAGTATACAGGAAACGACAACATATAAATTTAAGAGGGCGAGTCGCCCTGGGCACCAATTTCAGACAGCGTGAGCTCACTCTCACCTCGTTCGCACCGCCAGCGATTGCATATACTCAGCGTGCCATTTTCAATCAAGTACCTGTTGCCCGCCAGAGTCAGCAAGTGAGGCAATAGCAAACAGAAGAGGCTCACGAGTATTTTCGCAGCCACCATTCTCCCAACTCCCAGTTACCGTGTGCAAGAACATCGTCGCCGTGTATTTTGATCGCCTTCTTGTAGTCAAACAAACAATCAGACAAGGAAAATTGACCTAGAAATAATGTAAGACAATCAAAGACAAGCTCAAACCATGATCCCAACCTCGCAAAAGAATGATGCGATCCCGTAGTCCAGGATGAACAATACGGTCAATGACACTTTCTGCTTCATGTCAGAAGCCGCAAGGTGAACACGGAGTCAGATTCATACCATGATTGATCGTCCTATTAAAGTACATCGATCAATAAAAGGAGTATAAACACTAGGTAGGAGATTTTACCTCTGAACAAGCGTAGGGCGCAAGGAAGAGGGTAAGCAGTAGGCACTGTTCCTCATGTAGTTGTCGAGATGATACCTAAAGCAACCTGAGCAGCATTCAATGACCTGAAAGCAATCGCATACTTGATAAGCTTGAAGGCTTCGATTTTTTTAGGATCCCGCAATTCCTGTAGCGCTATTTCATCATCATCCGGTTCTTCTTCCTGCGGGGTGGTAAGAATGCGTTGCTGAGATGCCATAGCTCCGTTCTTGTTAGGCGGATAAGGTAAAGAATTCATGCTCTGATCGACACCAATGCCGATTGGCGGCATGTATGACGAATACGTATTCGACGTAGAAGGGGTCGGATAATGTGTAGGGGTGCTAGCGGAAGTAGAACCCATGAAGACAGGCGAGCCTGCATGACCATTACGAAGTACTTCAGGGAATAGATTGTCTTGTGGGGATCTTGAGGCCGAGGGATATATCGGAGGTGCCGAAGGATGAGTGGGAGGAGTGACGGTAGAATTCATTGGCAAGAGGAGGGGATAAGTGTCAGACCGCTCTACAGAGGTGTCACCGCTCATAGTTCTAGGTTTCTTCGCATGATTAGCGCTGGGAGGGTCATCATCAAGGGGGCGTTTCGAAGTACTGGGCTGTGCCCCCAACATTGACGACATTGCGGTTGACGACTGGGAAGTCTTGTGGGAGTGTTTGCGGGATTGGAAACTTTCCCAGGCAGTGTCGGTCTCCGATTTCTCAAGGAACGCGGTCCATTCGTGCATTTCAAAACCGAGTTTCTGCACCATGCCACCAGTGCCTTCAGCGATAAAACCTGCGACGGTCTTGAGTAGATTGCGCAAGTTCTGGTTTTCAGCCATGAGGTCTGCGATCAGAGATTATGTCTAATGTTGAATAGTAAGGACGTGATTAACAAACCCCTAATGATAGCTCGCATATCGGTGAATGCTTCATCCTGGGAGCCAGAAAGGAGCTCTACGCGGGCTTCAAGATCACGTATCTTAGAAGGGCGGATCAAGTGCTCAGTGAGGTTCACAGTGTTGGAGCACTGAACGCACTCTCTGCTGTTTTCTCAGACGAAACTCCCGCTGGGCTATGCGATTCTGGTCTCTCCGAGCGGCTTGAGAGCTTTATGGGATGAGCACCGGGAAAAGGAGGGAAAAGGAGGGACACACTTTGGGTTTTTCTTCCTCCCTGGCTTTCCTGGACCCGAGTCGCGAGCGTCTTGTTCAGCGTGAGACTGCAGATCATTGTCGCTGTCCTAGGTGGATAGCATGACAAAATGAAGGTATTGTAGACTCAAAATAGGTTACACCCACTAGGTCAGCCTCGCCAGAAAGACTCCTTGGAGTATCGTTGGGCATAACTTAGCGGTGAGTGAAGCTGTGTCAAGGTCGTGAGTGCCGAGTCATAGCCGAGGTGGCGTCTGTCCCGCCTTCCCATGTCCGAAAGTTCCTAATGGGGAATGTTGTGCCATACGGGGAAGGTGGCAGACCGGCCAATTAGCTGAGCTGCGCAGTCTGCCTGTACCTCAGTTGGGGCCGATTTTGTTAATCGACACTGCTGATGAGACATGTGGCCACACCCTCAACCGTCGCTGACCCCACCCAGGGAGTGCTCGGTAACCTTACTGCTCGCTTTATCCGGACTGGGTCACCCTCTAGTGACCTCACCGCTCTCTGCGATATAGCCTGATTTAGCATCCATTGCTTGCAGTATCACGTACAGTGCGAATTGATACGGACTTAAACATGCACGAGTCCATTTTGAATCTTCTCGATTAAACCGTATTCATTCCTTAGCCCGGATCAAAAATACACACTCATATATATTCTACAGGCTCAGGAAAACACGCGCCACCCCCCTGTTTCGGGCAGCCAAGTATACTGCAAAACTTCCTAACCAGTCACAGTCCATTCTCTACTCTCCAAAGGCCACTCAGTGCACCGCCATATGACCGACTCTGACATTATACTCCGTTTTGTTTATAGCTCTGATGCTAACGCGGACATGCGTACCTTTCGCGTGTTACAAGTGCTAGAGGATGCTTCCGACGAATTGGAGCTGTACAAGGCATTTTCTACTGCTTCCCATTCTTTTCCCGGGCGCTGAGCTGTCCTCCTCTCAGTTCTCTCACCCGTTAACCGGTCACTCTATGGGCGCGACAACTTTTCATCGCAAGAACTTGGATACTTTGGTGTTCGAGACGGCCGGTCAGGTGGAGTGGTTTTCCAGTTTCAACGCTACGATTTGGTTTGGTGTGGATGAGGTAAATCATACCTTACACCCGGTATGTCCGTCATGCTAAAACCGGTGTCCAGGTTTCCGTGAAAGATCTGCGCAAGATAAAGAATGGCGGCCAGTGAGTGGTTGTGTCCTTGTATGATGCTGATGTGTGCTGAGACACCACTGGGTAGATCGCGGCGGTTCAAGGCATCTGGAGTGGAGTACAAATGGAAGGTTGGGGAAAATGGAAGTGACATGTTTGTGAGAACTATGTTTTCTGTTTCCCGTGCGACTGCGAACCCAAGCGTCATTTTTTTTTCTCCAGTGCGTTGACTCAAAAGACAAGCATGTGGCAATTTGGACCGAGGAGGCCAAAAAGCTCAAGGTTGCTCCCCGTTGCGTAGCCATCCTGGACCGCATTGTCGTCACTTGCTTCTTGAACCTCTGGTTCAAAAGACTACGGAAGTGGTGAGACGGGCTTTCTTCGCACATATTGTACAGAATCGTGGCTATTAGCTTTCTCCGTTTAGAGCGCGACACCGTATCCAATGTATTTGCGTATAGTTTATGATTGTATTTAGATGGTCTTAGTATTGGTTCTGCGTGATCATACACTAGATTTGAGTGGCTTCTATCGCATGTTTGTAACATCTGAACGTTTAACGTGCACCACTCGTATTCCGTCGCATGGCGAGCCGAGGATGATGCGCGGGCTGGGTGGCTGAGATCACCGGGCCTCGAATTGGACCACTGGGGGAGAACCTGAGCGGGTGTCCTTGGACTGGAGAGGGGGCCTTACTTCTCTTTGTCCTCTTCTTGTACATGATCCGGTGACCGCACTCTCGACAACGGATGGGTTCCCGTGATTTTATCTCATTTTTAGCGCCGCAATCTCAGACAGGTCAGACAATGGAAATGGCCCGAGGGTGAGCATACCTGCACAAATGTATTCCATTTCTTGACGGGGGGCTTGGGCGAAACCTGCGCCTGCGCCAGACTGATTTGGCTGGCTTGGCTGGCTCATGGCTGCAGGAACGAGGTCGTTGTAACTATGCGCAACGCCGAGTGTTAACACGTGACGTTGTATCTGCACAGCCGCACCGCAGTGACGGATGCTTTGGGAACAAGACAAGACCAGACCTGACGACGGTGGATTTGGAATGATCATAATCACATTCCTGGTACTTGGTCGCCTGGGACACCCGAGGATGTGATTGTGGCCATTCCGATGGCGATGTTGCTTTCTTTTCTTTTGTTGGTCAATTAACTTGTCGACGCTCGGTTCGGCAGGTGATCTCCTTGCCGACGAGTCTGGTCCATGGATTTGACGACGGTCCATACATGACAACCGTGGGGCGTATCCAGGGAGCACTTACTTATAGCTATACCCTTCCACCCTACTCCCTCCATTTCCGCCTTTACGACGATACATGTCCGCCCAGATGCCAAGTTCACTTCCGTCTTTCATCCAGCTCATGGCTTCCCTCGGTCTCGATAATGATGCAAAGCCCTCCCCTTCCCGCTCTCGCTCAGGCTCCTCCTCCTCCGCCTCCTCCCATGGCAGCCCAAATCCAGGTTCCAGCCCGCTATCACCATCCCTCAATATATCCTCCGAATCCATCTCTCGAGACGTGGACGCAGACAGGCGCGTGGGCGCCTCCCGATTGCGCACCGTCCGGTTCTCGCCTTATACTTCCCCGAGCGTGAGTACTACCCCAGTCGCTCTCTGCCTTCTCTGAATGCATCTCAGTCCTCTGCAAGGCAGAGCAGCTCCTCCTCGGTCGACGAGATGGAACACGATCAAAGAGTATGTCCATGAAACCTCCCGTGGTACACGGATCTGACGCGCGTCCCAGTCTACATCCCCACGCCTGTCTTCGTCACCAGCTCGAAACAGGCCTTCGCCCCTGCTATCTCCCAAAAACTCCCGGGAGTTACACGCTCCCATCTCAAGTTATGCCCGTCGCAGAACACCCCAAAACTCTCCTACAGCTGCAACCTTCCCCCATCGCCAACATGCTGATCGACCTGACACTATTGTCTTGCCTTCGCTTTTGCCTGCTCCAATTTCCCATTGACAATCAGTACTTTCTTAAGTTATTACCCTGAACAGGCAAATCTGTTTCTGTGGACTTCTTCCTCTTAACTAGTGATCTATACACGCGCGCTCTACTTCCGTTATCACGGACTAGATGTATGTTCTATTATCTCCCTGGACTCTCACTTGTATATCATCAATAGCAAGCGTTCCTTACACACTTATCACATTTCTACCCGTGGATTAGATCAGTCGTGGTCTTCTTCACTTGGACCAGGACAATGTTCGTTCAGCTCCTCCTCGTCGTTGTATTTTGTCCCACACCAAAAACAATATGCATACTCGTTTCGGAGGTATGCAAGGACCAGACTCAGCCGGTCTCGAGGCTGAGTTCATCAGCATCAGCCTGTTGTCAGGAAAGGAGCACAACGGCATACCCCGAGACGGAAGAACTGAACTGCCTCTTGTACCGTTTCTGCCGGCAATGGCTTGTGCTGTGTTTCCTTGTGCGTTTCGAACGCGTATGACGCGTGATCGTCTTCGGGACCTGTAACGGGTTGCAATGCATCTGCCCGCATCTGATGCCGCAAGCGAGTCGCCTCGTTGCCAGGTAAGGTGCCCTGCGCAGACTCCCAGAGCGTATCCATCAGCCCCTTTGGGATCGAATCGACGTCGTTAGGGTTCAACCAGAGCACGTTGAACTGATGCGTGATACATCAGCATTCACCAGGCAAAAGACACAAGCGGTCACTGACTGTGATTCCGGCCGTCTCGTCAAGGGCCACGCACGTCCGTTGTGCGGGCGACAGACGCGACTCGGCGCGTCTTTCCTCATATTCCCGACGGGCGACGTCCCGGAAACTCTCCTTGCTGGCATCCTCGGCCACCTTTGCCATCTTTGCCAAGCGATCGGAAGCACCGGGAGACCTTGGGCGTTTCCCTAATCCAATGCCCTGCTTGCCTACAGCCGGAGTGAAACACCATGTGCCGACGAGATGTATCACGACGGACCTGACCACTCATTCAGCGGGAGCGGCTCTGCTCGGGGTCGTGAGTCCAACGGTGTAGGGGTTAGCGCGTCGTGCCCTGAGGGAGGGATACCCTCTTGGGCTGTCGTAGGACCCAAAGATTGGCCAATCTTGAAGCCCATCTTGAGCATGATTCCCAGCGCCTTGTTCTCCCCTGCTCCCGAGTCGTCTTCCCTCGCCCGCTCGAACAGGCTCGTACGGAGACCTTCTTCCCTGGATTCTTCCTCGCGCTGGCGGCGGCTCTTGGGTCGGTTCTGCTCATTCTTGTCGCGACTTTGTTTCAATGCTTCTTGGCGTCTTTGGGCATATGTCTTTGGTTGAGAGGACGAAGTTGCGGCCTCGACAAGGAACTTGTCGGACAAATAGTCCTCTTCCTCGTCCGACATGAGAGCTACCAAACCGGCTGGCGACCAAACACCAAACACTCACACCAGTCATGTGGACATGAACAGGTCATCAATAGCCATCAAGGTACGTAGCAAGTCGCAAATGCGACACTACAAGTTTGTAGAAGAGAACAGCACCCGACCGCCAATACAGGGAATGAATTACTTGACTCGTGAAATCGCGGAAAACTTAGCAAGAGAACAAATACTAAGTCAACGATGAATGGCACTGGAGTGCGCGTTAAATAGGAATGAAGCCAAGAGGGATCTGGGGTTGTGATCATATGAGGCATTCAGGATGCTGGAGCATCCACTTCAGGACCAGCGTTATCAACTTCCTCTTGCTTGGTGGTGTTGACAGCAATCTTAACAGCAATGACGCGACCTTCAACTTCTTTGCCTTGAATTGCAGCAATGGCCTTCTGTTGCTCTTCTTCGCTGCCAACGTCGACGAAGCCATAGCCCTTGCTCCTCCGAGAGCGTCCAAAGTTCCTACGAACCACACGGGCAGAGACGACATTGATACCGGCATCGGTGAAGAGAGTAGTCAAACCCTCGTCATTGATGGTAAAGCCAAGATTGGCAACGAATAGCGTGGTTTTGGAGGGCTCGCCGACAGGGTCTTCGCCAACGGGACGAAGGCGACGTGGTCTGAACCTCCTGTAACGGAACTGTTTTCTGGTGGGTGGAGCTTCAGTCGCACCACTGGCAGCAGGTGCAACGCTAGTTTCCCCGGGCACCTCGGCTTCGGGAGCATTTTCCATCTTACGCTTTGGCTTACGCTGAAGGGTGGGTGATGAGAGGGACAAGAGGTAAGGGACGGTAACATACAGCATTCTTTTTCTTCTTCTTCTTAGGCTTGGCTGCGTCATCGGTAACGGGAGCAGCTGCGTCATCCGTCTTGAGATCGCCATTCGCCTCGGCCTCAGTGACTTCGCCGGGCACGGCCCTGGTGCCGCGCCTCCCAGGACGTCTCTTGGCCCTTTTGTCCTTGTCCTTTTGATTGGCTGGCTTGGCGATCTCGACGATGACCTTGCGGCCATCAAGTTCCTGACCGTTGAGAGAGTCGACTGCATTTTGCGCAGCCTCTGCGCTGGACACGGCGACAAAGCCATAGCCTGCGGAACGAGCACCGCGCAGGATGAGCTGTACTGAGGTGCTAGGGAAGGATGAGCGGGGAATAGGGAAAGAGATAAACAGAAATACATGTCGCTCTGTACGGGCGCAAAGAAACTCTTCAGCCCATCATCCGTGGTGGAGTACGCAAGATTTCCAACGAAGACCTAGCGGGATTTAGACAAGGAAATGAACATGCAGATCTGGGTGTACCTTGTACAGTGCTTCTTCAATGAGCTGGTCTTGCGTAGCCGGAGGCACGCCGTTTTCGGTGACATGGGCGGCTTGGGCGTCGGACATTTTGAGAGGATGAACTGATGGAACTTTGGGGGATGAACGATGGATGAACCAATTCTTCGTGTCAAACTTGGAGGTTGAAGAAAAGAACGTCCACTGGGCACGCGGCCCTTTTTGTATGTCAAAACTCATGTTTCCATGACAAATATTTATTTATTTATTTTGAAAATCGCGTAGATGGCCCGTGCGATTGATAATTACGTAAACCACATACATATAACGTCTCATCAATTTCGCCCCCGCCCCGTTTCATTCACTTGTCTACGACGGGCACACTTTCATTTTCACCATGCCTTTCTTTTACCACATACTCTCCTTTGCCACCCTCGCGCTCCTCGCGCTCTCGTCTTTCCCCGCCCACGCAAATGCTCTCGCCGCCGGCCATGTCCAGGCTGCTCGTCACATCCACGGCCACGACGCCGTTGCCAAGCGCAGGCGCGATGCGTCCTCGTCTGGCACCTGCATACCCAGGCCATCCACGCCTCTCTCCAGCTCAACCCCTACTCCCACCCCGTCCACTACTGCCTTGTCCACTACTGCCTCGTCCGCCCCAGCCCCTTCACCCAGTGCGCCCCACGGGAAAATGTGTCTTGATTGGGCCGATGATGAAAAATATCTGTCAAACTTCATTCGCCCCAAAGTTGGATTGTATGTTTCATTCTTCCTCGTCGGATGTCCTGATGCATTATGTACACAGTTTTAACAATTGGAGCCCGATCGTTCCTACTGCACTTCTCCAGTCTGCTGGAATCGAGCCATTATTATTGCTGTGGGGTCACGAACAGGTTTCAGAATTCCAGAAGTATGCAGTCGAGGGTTATGCCAGGTTTGCTGGTGGTCCCAACGAGTGGGTACTTTTCCCTTCTGTATTTGTTCCACTCTTATTCCTCTCCAGACCTGACCAGGTATCCCAGGCTAATATGTCACCAGCGGATGCTGCCGATCTTTTCCTCACCCACCTGACCCCCCTCAAGGATGCTGGCTATACTCTTTATGGCCCTTGTTGTACTGACTCTCCCGATGCCAAGACGTGGTACTTGGAATTTGCAAGCAACTGTACTGCCCGTGGTGGCTGCAAGGCACGTCACTTTTCCTAATAGCAGCTGATCGTATCACCAATACTGACCTAGATTGATATTGCGTGTACCCATCTCTATAACACCGACACTGAGTACATGTTTACCTACTTACGATGGCTCCACGATACCTTCGGTCTCCCCGTCTTAGTCACTGAAGTCGGTGATCAGGTATTTTCTTCTTTACTCGTCGAGGTACGGCGACTGACCTGCTTCAAAGGACTTCAGTGGCGCTAACCAACAGCCAACGGATTTGGGTGAAGTTATGACTTTTGCTGAACAGTTGGTCAATTTCACCTC